>PVJO010002736.1:0-136945 GCA_004026905.1 Hystrix cristata | reverse complement strand
TCTTGAGAACATACTCTTAAGTGAAATAAATCAGACACTCATGAGCACACATCGAATTGTTTCTCTGATATAAGAGACCATAACTGTAAATAAGGACAAAGAGGTGTAATAGATATTATATAAAGGGAGGATGGTGTGCAGAGGAGAGGAGTGCTAGAAAGAAAGAAGGGGAAAAGCAGAAAGGCAACAGGGGAAAGAGGGGGAAAGGGAAAATATAGAAAATGATGAATGAACCTGATATAAATAGGGGGGAAGGAGGAGAGGGGAGGGGCGGGGGAGAACCAAGATGCACCATGTATAGGTACAGAATAAATGTAATGAATGTGATCAATGTATGTAGAATGTACCAATACATGCTCTTGGTTTAAAATAAATTTTAAAAAAAGAGTGATTTTCATTGCACAATGGCGTTCAATGAAATGGACTCTTTCCAATCGTATGGAATTCAGTTTGGAGAGTAAGTGGGCAGCTCCTCACCCTTGGCAAAGAAAGGGAAACCAACGTCCTTCATTGTCGCCTCCTACTTGCCTGTGAAAAGGTCCTCAGGCTGAGTGTTATGAATTTTTTTAATGGGGTCACCTTGTACTGTAGGCTCCCAAACTGTTGCCCTCAACCAGAAAACCACACCGAGTTCACACATGTTTAAAAGAATCTAACTTTTAATGGAACTGAGTGGCAAGCACATCACACGAGGAGACTTCTTTAAAATCCTCCACACCGGGCTGGGGATTTAGCTCAGTGGTTAGAGTGTTTGCCTCGCAAGCATGAGGCCCTGAGTTCGATTCCCGGTACCAAAAGATAAATAAATAAAATAAAATAAAATAAAATCTTCCACACCAGTTTCTGCACCCAAGAATGTCACATTTCTAGGATTTGCCCTAATCTGTCCCTTCCCCAAACTCAAGTACACTCCTAGACATGGAGCTGCAGTGCTAAGCCCCAAACCCCTGCCCCAAACATAAAAATTAAAGGCACCCAAATAAATCTGAAAATCATTTTTTAAAAATGCATAACTCTTCAGTATAAGTTCAGAGTCTGTGGGCTGCCTGGCCACAGTCTGGTCCAATTCCATGATCAGTTCGCACAGTCCCATGACCCAAGGGGAAAGGTAATATTTCAAATATACTAATACTAAAAGAAGTATTGTTTGTGTGAAATTCACATTTAACTGAGTGTCCTGCATTTTATCTACTACCCTACCTCTATACCCCTGTATTAGTCAGATTTTCGTAACTATGACCAAGTACCCAACCTGCACAACTTAAAAGAAGAAAGGTTTATTTTGGCTCGTGGAGTCAGGGGATTCAGTCCATGGTCTGCTGGCTGCAAGGCAGAAACATCCCAGCATAAGAGCATGAGAGAAGACAGCTGTTCCACCTACGACAGCCAGGAAGCAGAGCGAGCTGCCGAGGGGCAGACAGGAAGGTGCTGGGGGCCAGACATACTCTCCAAGGCTACCCCACCATGATCCTCTTCCTTCAACTAGACCCCACCTCCTGAGAGCCTATCCAGCTGGGCCCCACCAATAGATTGATGAGGTGAGACTCTCATATTCTAGTCACCTCTCAAGGCTCCACCTCTGAACATTGTTGACTGGGGATCAAGCTCTCAATATACGAATCTTTGGGAGACAGTTCATATTTACACCACAACTGCTCCTTAGGTAAAGCAGAATAGACACGAACAAACTCTAGAGATCTGCCTATAGGTAATACTGTCCCATACACTAGAAAATCTGTTATGAAGGCAAATTCCCTGTTAAGTGTTTTTACCATAACAAAAGTTTCTAAAAAGAAAGAAAAATTTTAAACACTCTCCATCATATACACTGACACGATCCTATTTGTGAGTACAGTATCCTGCATAATGAACCGTTTGATTTGCAGATTTCCTAACGCCATTAATCTGCCAAGTTCTGTGTGGGTGCTACTGCTTGAGAGAGTTTCCTTCATTAACAGAAAGCTGAGGCTGAAAAAAACAGAAGCATACCTACATACAACGTGTAGTTTCCCTACCCACTAACCTGTGGGACCTTCCTGGGTGCCCCACAGGTTAGTGGGTGCACAGTGCCCACAGGGTGGACACCCTTCTGATAAGGCAGAGGTAGCAGGAAGTACACATCTGTAATAATTCCTATTTTGGGGTTTGTCACAAATCCAACGTGTTTTTTCCTCTTTTAACATTTTGTTTGATTGTATGTAAAATAGATACATGTATAAAAATGTCACATGCTGAACATAAGGATTCAAATACATAAGGCTAGCAAGTATACAAACTAATTCCCATTTTTAAACCCCCGACTTCTGCCCACATCTGTGAAACACTGATGTGAATCGTTTGCTATATATCCTTTCACATCATTCATAGAAACACACATGAGAGATTTTGCTTTCCTCCAAAAAAAACTCTTTATGTACCTTGCTTTTCCCAGCAAAGTATCTATATCTATCTGTACCCATATCCATCCATCTCTATATATCTGTCCATCAGTCCATCCATAATGTATTAGAGAGAAAGCACATCTAACAGACCTTTCTCCAGGTCACTACTCAGAGTGCTAATTCACTCTTAAGGCTGAGTTACAGCTATGATATGCCACGTCATAATCTAGTCTACTTATCTCACTGAATGCAAAGCACCCAGGTGAAGGTATTTGTTCAAGCTGATTTATTGCAGTGCAGTGTACAAAAGCTACAGAGAGAGTCAAGCACCACGAGGAGGGGGCTGTGGTGCTTCTTTACCTCGCGTGACATCCCCCGTGCTCCAGAATTCGTCTGTCCTGACCGGGCAGGACCTTATACTTCAGGGCAGGATCATAGGGATGCATAGGGTCCGGGTATGCCAGACGCGTGTATTGTGATGCCACCGTGAAACCTGAGGTTTTGAAAAATTAATATGCAATAAATAAAAAATAAAAAGAATCCACCCTTAGCAGTCCAGGAGGCCAGTTGGAGGGAGACACCCACCTGTCTGTCTGTCTTTCTCTCTTTCTTTCTTTCTCTCTTTCTTTCTTTCTGTTTCTTTCTTCTTTCTTTTTTCACTGTGTTTCTCAGGATGGCCCTGAACTCCTGGGGCCTGAACCTTCTGCGTCAGCCTCCAGTCACTGAGCAGCTGAGACTACATGCACACACCACACCCTGCTCTATTCTCCTGATTCTTTGTCTCTTCTAGCCACCCCACCCCCCATTTTGGGCTTTATTTTACAATCTCTCTCCCTGTTTCTGGCTGTTCCTAGGTTTCTCTTTTGGTCCCTGTCTCCCTACCACCACCACCACATCACCCCCCGCTCAGCTGGGTCTTCCAGGACTTATCAGGCTACTCACGTCTCCAGCTGCCTGGAAATCCGCCACGCACGTGCCCATGCCCGGCTTTCTCCTGCGTCTACCTCTGCTCAAAACAGCTTCTGGGGGAAGAAAGAAAAATCTTATGACCTTTGAGATTCAAATAAAAAAGGCAAAGACCAGCCCTGGGAATAACAGTGCTTGGGAAAAAACCTCATTCCTGGTCTTTGAAAGACACATGGCGCAAGGCTGCAGCGGTCCACAGAAGTCCCCGGCAGGGTCCTGAGCCTCCTGTAGGAGAATGCTCTGTTCTGGAGTCTGTGCCTCCTAATCCTGCCAAGCTGTTTGTTACGAATCCCTCTTTTGTCGCAATTGAGTTGTGAGCTTATGGGACTAACTCGAGAGGGGGCAGAGAGCAGGCTGGAGGAAGCTCTGGAAAGCCTCTGGGGGTGGGTTTCCAGGGCACAGCAGAGAAGCTGGACACCCCTGAGCTCAGGCTGCCCAGAACCCCAGAGGAACGGCGAGCAACTAACAAGTGGCAGCTAACAAGAGTTAAGCACTCCACTGTGCGTGGCATTGTGACAAGCCTCACAGAGGTGACCTTGTTTCACCCTCCCGCAACCCTGTCAATAACAAACTATTATAATAAGGAAGCTGAGGCCCGGGGAAGCTGGCTAACTCACCCAGTGTCACGCACCTAAGTGACTACCCTTCCAACAGTCTAATTCCTGAGCCCAAAGACTGCAGATTTGGGGATGGAAGATGCTGTTCCCTGGGTCTGCCCGGTGCCCAACCATCATGGTGGCTGCTACTGCAACTTCTCAGTCATCACAGAGCCACCTCTGGCAACTGTGCAGCAGCTTCTAGGGCTGCCCCCTGCTGCACAATGGGTCCATGCAGCCCTGTAAGTTCAAAGAAATGGGGGTGGGTTGCCGTGGAAAATGGATAGGATGTTAGTCAACTTTCCATCACTGACACCCAAAGTTTAGAGGGGCAGAAGTTAATTGGGCTTATGGTTTCAGAGGTTTCAGTTCATGGTTGGCTGGCTCCAAGGCGGGAGCATCATGGTGGAAGCATGGGAGGAGAGCTGCTCAGTTCGTGGCAGGCAGGAAGCAGAGACAAAGGGAAAGACCCCGAGAAAAGGTACTTTCAAAGGCACGTCCCCAGTCACCCACTTCTTCCAACAGGGCGTACCTCCAGACATCCCGTTCAGCTATGAACTCATGAATGAGCACATTCATTGATGAGGTTGGTGCCCTCATCATCCAATCACCTCTCTACACTGCACCTCTGAACATCACTGCATTGAGGGTCCAGCTGTCAATTCACGAGTCTCTGGGGGACACTTCAAGTTAAAGTCACAAGAGTAAGTGAGCATAGGGCCTCATCTGTGAATCTGGGGAGGCTGGGTGTGTTTGCTGTGCATCCTGAGCTCTGGCCAGGGACTTCCCAACGCATGTGTCTGGGGCCCTAGAGGAGAGGCAGGAAGGCGGGGGACGAGGGAACTCTCCCCAAAGAACCTGCCCAATCTGTGGCAGTCCGCTGCTCCAGGGAAAGTGTGATGCCTAACTGCCATCTATGACACCCTGTTACTTTTCACATGCAAATATTCTGAAATCAGGATATATTTTATAACTGAGTGATGTGATAATTATTTAGCAGTGCTTTCTTTAGCATACATAAAAGAACAGTGAGTCCTACAAAAATGTAACCTTCTTTTCAATGAACTATGGTAGCCCAGGGCTGGCTTTGTTGGTCCAACCTGGATCACGTGTCTCTCTCTGACCAATCACTGTGGCTCTTGGTCATGCACACTTCCGGGGTTGGGAACTGGGGTGAGGAGGTGACTGACAGAGGGGAGGGTGGTTTCTAAGACGGAAATCAAAACGGTGCTGCTAGAAGAGGGGGCCATGGAGTCTGGGCTGGCAGAAACAACTGCAGTATCCTCTGCCCAGAGTCACTCTGAGATCCCTTTGGAACATGTTAATGAGACAATCGTCCCATAGGAAGCACTCAGTATCCTCCCTGTTCTTAGAGATGCTAAGTTGCAACACTTCCCCGGAATTTACTTAGGCCTCTAGAAACCACGTCCAATTTATAGGAAACACACAAGCAAAGAACAATTTCAATGATGCCACCAAGCATTACTCAAGCAAATACAAAATGTTAAATCTAAGTAGAAGGTATGCAGGAGGCCGTCTGTGTGTTTTTTTCTTTAAACTTCTCAATGTATATGAGAATTTTCAAAATAAAAAACCCCGTGGGAACAAAGTAAAAGATGCTTCAAATCACTAATCAAAAAGGAAAGGAAAATAAAAACCACAATGAGATGTCACTTCCCATCTATTAGGATGGCCATAATAAAAACAAAACCAGAAGTTAGGTGTAGTAGTACACACCTGTGTTCCTGCACTCTGGGAGGCTGAGGCAGGAGGAGACCAGCTTGTGCAACTTAGCGAGACCCTGTCTGAAAATAAAAAATAAGGGCAGGGGATGTAACTCAGCACTTCGTGGGCTCAATAACCAGTACCACAAAAAACATGGTAAGTACTGGCAAAGATGAAGAGAACTGGAACTCTTGTACAGCTTTTGTGAGAATAAGCAATTCTTTACAAAGTTAAGAACTGTAAAGAATTGCTTTGTGAGACTGTAACTCTTCCTCTAGGCACGCAGTAAGTTCTTGACTTAATGAACGTTGAATTGCAAACTTTCACAGGTGTACTTTGTAAGACTCACTTTGTTGGCTTATGAATGAACCTGACTTATAAACAATTCTCCTGGAATGGAACTTGTAAATTTGTAAGTTTGAGCACTGTATTGTACTCAAATGAATTGAAAAAGCCTAGACTCAAACAAATATTTGACTGTGGATATCCAAAGCAACATTATTTACAATAGGCAAAAGATAGCAACACCCCAAATGCCCATTAAGAGACAAATGAATAAACAATCTGGGGTATGTCCATTCAACGAACTATTATTTAAAGACTATTATTCAGCTATGAAAAAGAAATGACGTATTGACACAATCTACAACAGGAATGAACTTAAAAACATCATCTTGAGTGAAAGAATCCAGAGACAAAAATTTATATGTGGGGCTGGGGATTTAGCTCAGTGGTTAGAGTGCTTGCCTTGCAAGCACAAGGCCCTGGGTTTGATTCCCAGCACCAAAAAAAAAAAAAAAAACTGTATGTGGTTTGTTCCAACTCATATGAAATATCTAGAATAGGTAAATCCATAGATACAGGAAGTAGATAAGTGGATGCCAGGGACCCGGAGGAAGCGATAAGAGGGAGTAACTGTTCAATGCATACAGAGTTACCTTTTGAGGTAATGCAAATATTTTAGATAGAGATTGAACTGCACAATATTTTGAATATACTAAAAGCTATTGAATTGTTCACTTTAAGTAGTTGATCTTGTGTTATGTGAATTTCATCTCAATTAAAAATTGATGGGAAAATGAATAAAGATAAATATATAAAAGTCCTCCCAGAATATATTTGCTACGTCCATCAGGAAGTTGGGAAATGAGATAGGGAAGGGAGGAGCCAATCAAATGTGCATGAACCAAGTTGCTCCTGTGGGGGACCCCTGGGGGCTGGTGCAGAATGCACACCTGAGCGTCCCCACTCCAAGCAGCAGGGCAGAGGCATCTGCCCCTCAGCTCCCATCAGTTCTTGGACGGGGCCGCTCTCAGATGGCATCAGTTCCTGGGCCTCTCTGCCTGCCACCTGTGCCAACAGCCAGGTAATCCAGAGAAAGCCCCCGAGGCCAGGGGCACAGGCACACACGGATGACAGAGACCAGGAGGATATGCGGCCTCTGCTGCAGACTGCAAGATGGGCGGACAGGGTGAGACAGTCGGAGGTCTTTCTTCTGCACCAAATGGCTCGTAAAATCTAGAGTTAAGTAAGTGCAAGTGTCTCCTTTTGCATTTGCAAAAATGTTTGGCTCAGACGATAATGCCCCAACGTTCGGTCTCTGACGTACTGAGTACTTTGAACTAAAGAAGCAGCCTCAGGCCCAAGGCCTCGCTCATTCTCCTGCTCTTGTCTCTTGCCTCTTTGTTTCTCCCAAAGCAGAGAAGGCTTTCTCTGAAGTTTGGTGTGTGTGTGTGTGTGTGTGTGTGTGTGTGTGTGTGTGTGAATTACTGGGGTCTGAACCCAGAGCCCATATTGAGTTATATCCCCAGTTATTTTTTTTATTTTTTATTTTGAGACAGAGTCTCACGTAAGTTGCGCAGGCTGGGCTCAAACTTGCGATCCTCTCGCTCAGCCTCCCAGAGTGCTGGGACTGCAGACGTGCATCAGCACCTGCTACAAGTTCGCTTTTCTAGGTGAGTTCTTCCTGAAGGTGTGCAGTGGTGCTAACCCCCTTCCACAGTGAGCTCTTCAAATAGGGAAGACTGACTCAAAGGAAAGAAGATAGATCAAGCCACACCCACAGCCCAGAGGAAGGTGGTCTGTTCTTTGGACTCATTCATCACCTTTAAAAATCATCACTCTTCCTCTAAAATTGCCTCACCCCTCACGCCCCTCTCCAGTGTGTAGAGGTACATAAAAGCTTTTCCATTTCACCGGGGTCATTTACTCCTGGGATCTTCCAGTCCACGTAACAAATGTGTGTCCCTCTGCTCTTGTTAACCTATCTACTGTCAGTTTACTTTAGCAGATTCAATCAATGAACCTTCAGAGGGCAGAGGAGACATTCCCTTCACTCCTACGAGAGCGCCGAGATGTTTTGCGAATCCTGTGTGGGCGCCCCCACTCGTTTTTAATCTATCCCGCGCCTAGCTCTTAGGAGCCCAGCGTGGAAGGTCAGTACTATACTGCTGGCCCACAGTAGCCGGACCTTTGCTGGCGGATCACACACCCTCAGATGAGCCAGGCAGGACCACCTCTGCAGCAGGATTCCTGGCTTGGTGAAGAATGCAGGCTATTTTCTCCCCCACACACGCAAATATGAAAAGCCGTGAATTCTCAAGGCAACTACCCTAGCCTGAACTGTGCTAGCAAAAAGAAGCGAAGGCTCCAGAGAGCAAATCCCATAGGCGAGGAAAAGCCAGCCAATGGGAATGTGACCTCCCCTCGCCAGATCGTCTCCCGAGCGTTACGGTCGCAGGAGTCACAAGGCGTCAGTCACTGCGTCTGCCCCGCTGGTGGCTTAGAGGCCAGAAGGCTGAAGACGAGTTGGAACGACAACTTGGTGATGCAGAGAGGAACAATATATAGACCTAAATTCTGGAGGAATGACTTCGTCTTCATCGTTGAGCTTCTCTTTCTTCAGAAGGTCAAGACGACCATGTCAGACACAGCCCAGAGCGCAGCGATTTTACCATTCACTTTAACCAGCCGACTGACATGTACTCCCTGCGGTAGTGCCTGTGTGCTGAACCTATCACGCCTCTTCAAAATATTACTGGTTTCCATGGAAACCAAAAAGCACTAGCTGGAAGAGCTGCTGGAAATTTCAAATCAACACGTCCAAAACTCTCCCTGCAATCTATTTCCTAAGACCTGATTTGAAAGAGAAACAGTAGCACAACTTTGCAAAGGAGACCAGGGAAAACAAACAAATCTTAAGAGAGGCTTGAGATGGTTTCAAGAGCTCAGAATCCTGTCTGGATTCTGTCCTTTTAAAAACAAGTTCAAGGGAGATGTCTGGGGGAGCAGGTGCAGGGCTCTGCAGGCTCTCGACTTCTGATAGGATTTTGTTGTGGTCAGGAAGCTAGTCTACTGCAGGGAGTTTAGCCTGTGGTAGGACGGTGGGGCAACATGACTGTTAATAAAACAATCCAAAGCCTCTTGCACACCCATCTCCCTCCTACTCTCACAGCTAAAAAAGACTGCTCGAGCACTATGATTATATATCTATTTTTTAAATCTATTCTGTAAGGCAGTAATGTGAAATGAAAAATAATAGCTTCCTCCAACCGCTGTCAGATTGGCATATCGTAAGAAGGGACTTTAAAAGACAATAGAAGAAAGCAATTTATTTTTTTAACTAGATTCAAAAAAGTAGGTAAACTAGAATCTTTCTAAAAATTTGCTTGTGATGTACAAACTTCTCAACAATACCCTCCCATACCGGTCTTTCTATGCTGGTGAATTTTGTTCGGGCCATTAGAAAACTGTGACCTTAATGGTTTGGTTTTTCCATGACTCAGAGGGTTGGTGGAAAACTTCTGCCTCCACTTCAGATGTCAGAATCCCTGTCCTTCCTTCTAGATGGTCAAAATGGAAATCTGGGACTCAACCATAACTCTTTATTTTCTCTCCATCCATTATATTACACTACTTTTTCATAATCCTAAAACCAGGGGTAGACTGCTTTACACAGAAGTCTATCTTGGCACGTGGTTCTGGAGGTAGAAGGTCTGAGGGTCTCATCTGGTGATGGCCTTGCTAGTAAATGGCACAGAACATCATATGGCAAGAGAGGGAGTATGTATACATGGTCTGCCGGGCCTCACTCCCTCTTCTTATAAAGTCACCAGGACTCAATCATGTGAAATCCAGCCTGATGGCCATATTTAACCCTAATTGCCTCCCGGGGTCTCTACCTCTGAACAACATAGGTTCAGTTTTTACCTTCTCATATCTAACAATGGGGGGTGAAATTTCAACATGAGTGTGGAGTTCGATCCATATTCAAACAATAGCATCCACCAATCACCCAATCTTGCCCTCATTTTATCTCCCAAATGTTTCGTGGGTTCTTTTTCCCCTGAGCTCCTATTGTCACCCTTAGAAGATGTTTCTTACCTCTTGCTAAGACTATTGCAGTAGCCCCTGGCAAATCTCTCTGCGCCTGAACTTGCTCTCCTCAAACCTATCCTCCAAGTGGTAGCCTTGTTTTCCAGAAACTGAGACCAGGGACTGAGGATTTAGCTCAGTGGTAGAATACTTGATTAGTAAGTGCAAGGCCCTGAGTTATATCCCCAGCACCAGCCCTGCAAAAAAAGACAAAAATACTGAGACCAGATATCATGGTACAGAAGGTGGCTCTTATGGGAAGGAGTATAGCTGAAAAGTTCAAGGGTGGGCTGTATCAGTGACCAATGATGCTCCCCTCTTGGAAAGCTCAGATACCACCATCACAGCCAAAGCTTCTACTGCCCCATTTCTGGCCTTCTTCTCTCCCCTGAGATCAGCTGGGATCAGCCACAACCGTCTATGCACTTGCCATGGCGGGAGCTGTGGCTTCTTAGTACCTACATTCAGACCACGCCAGATGCATGTAGACTTTTCCCCATCAAGTCGGGACCTGGCCTCCCCAGCAGCTTCCCAAGATGGCTAGTTTAAGTATGAAAACTTCACGTGCCATTGGATAAACTTTGATCAATGAGTCTAGGGCCAAGAGGGACCCTCCTGTCAATAAATTGTCCTGTGGCACAGTGTCTCCACACCGCCTGTCCAGCTGATATGACTGAGTGGCTGGCAGGGCTCTCCATGGTGCTGTAGCCAGCTTAGTACCACATCCTCTTGTGTTTGTTCCATCTCTGTCTTTGGCTCACACCCTGCCCTCTCATCTTTACCTAACTTTTGCTTGTTCCCTAAGACTTAGCCGAAGTATCACTTCTGCTACATAATCTTACCTATCTTGCCATCATTTGCACTCCACAAATAAGGTCTGGGTTAGAGATTCCTTTTCTATCCTTCTACAGAAATCTGAATATTGACACCATCTGATCACTACTCCTCCCCGTGAGAGTGTGGGTCCCTCTGGGACCAAGAGCTCTCTGTTTTATTCCTTCCTGGTCTCCAGTACCTCACACCACATCTAGAACACTCCAAGAAGATGGGCTAAATTGAAGGGCTTGCTAATGGGTCATTGCTGAGGTCTCAGATAGCAAACAAGATGTCTATAGACACAGACACTTTCTGTGCATCTAGGAAGGCATTCCTAATTGTAGAGAGATTCTGAACAAATTCCTGGAGCCAAGAAAATCCTGACATGTAGGTGAGAGGCTCAACCAGGTAGGCCATGGCTGCCTTGTGAAAGGTCTTGACTATCACGTTGATGAGCTTGTATATTGTGTCAGTCACTTTGTGTTATTTTGATGAAATACCCGAGATAATCAACTTAAAAGAGAAAAGGTTTATTTTGACTTGTGGTTTCTGAGGGTTCAGTCCATGCCATGTTGGTCCTGTTACTTCTGTGGCAGGAGAATATGATGCAGGAAGCCATTAACATTATGATGTCTGAGAAGCAAAGAGAGAGAGGAAGAGCAGGCTCCCAATATGTCCTTCAAGTAGATGACCTAACTTCCTCCCACCGGGTCCCCCTCCTAAAGGTCCTCACACAATAACAACATAAGCTGTGACCTATCCTTGAACACATGAGCCTCCAGGGGACACATACCCAAATATAGCATATATCCTTTCAGTGGGTAAATTGGAAGCTGTCAAGAACAAGTTATTGATTTAGAAAGCTTAAACCACCCATGACATGTTGGGTCTATGGAGGGGGAGTAGACTGGGGAATTCTGCAGATCAGAATTACTACAGAAGCAAAGGCAGTGGGAAAGAGAGACACATGTGAGAGGCAACCCAAGTAGAACCTGTAGGGTAGAAAATTATCATGAGTGAACAAAATCAAAATTGGTGTCTAGGGTCCAAAACAAGGTCACTGGGGGAATGGCAGGTCGACAACAGAGAAAGGAGAAAGGAAAGACTGAGTGCAAGACTTGGTGCAAGGCTATAAGGAACTATTGAAGAATTTTCAGAAGCATTTTAACAAGACATTGTAAGATTCATTATATGGTTATTGAGAGTTGGTTCGAATGACTGTGCTCTGACAGAGAAAGCTTCCCGCTGCGCACCTGCCCCTCCAAGGTCTGGCTAACCTTGCAGGAACAGTTTTACTATCAACAAAAAATTTACTTTGATATGCAGTCTGGCTATGTCCCAGCTCCTGGCCAGACCCGGGGTGAATGCCTGAGGTAAAGTCACGCAGGCCCACTTCCCAGAGGGGGACATTCCTTTGTCAGAACATAGAGACATAGAGGTGCAGCACCCAGGTTTCTCTCTCTCTCTCTTTTTCTTTTGTCTTTCACGCCCTTTAGGCTGCTGGATATCTCTGTGCGTCGGTGGGGGCTGCTGCTGGTGGCGCCTCCACGACTGCTGTTTTCTTCTCCCGTCCCACATGGCTGCTGCTTCTCTTTGCAAAAGTTAAGATCTCGGCTTGAACTACTCCCGTGCTGCGAATGCCAGTGATAGAAAGGATGGACGGGTGGTACGATTTCCTAGAATTTCCCCCTTTTCTCTTACTTTCTTTATTGTTATTAAATAACTTAATTGATCTTTGTGAGTGGTGTCTTATCTCCTTCCCTGTGAATCGAGTCCTAAGACACGCATAGACACACATCATCACCACCAAACAGCCCCAGACAGGTACTTTCACTCTCCCACTGCTGCTCTGATCATCAGTGATGGCCAGAGGAGTAAAATATCATTTTCATGAATCCAGAGAGCAAAAGCCACCTGAGCGGCCAATGCACACCTTCAATGTGAAGGAAATCAATAAAGGCAAATGTGTTAGCTCCTTCTTGTGCTCTTCCTGAAAAATCCTCTCTCTCTGTGTCCACTTAAACATTTACTGTGGGCATGTACTTCCTGAGGCTAACTGAAGAAATTCCTTTAGGGACAGATAATGTTGATAGTTTAGGAAAGAAAGCAAAAGAGAAAAAGTGAAAGTTACATAACTCTAGGAAAATTCCTCTTTCCTTGCACCAAGCCATGGGTCTTAGGGAAAGGGAGAAAACTGGAGGCTGTGTTGCCAACCAGCTGTTGTTAGTACTGCATTTGTCATCATTTTCCTGTTTCAAGCACTTTTTCAGGGCCCAGCTGTGGCTGTTAATTGGTCAATGAGTTAGGAACATTAATAGAACAGCTGGCACTAAAGCAGAAGTTGCAATTTTGTCCTTGAAGTTTACTCTCTAGAGTGAGCAATTCAAACACAGAAGATCATTTACGAAGAAGGAACCAGAAACTATTAGGTAACAAGCAGTAAACAGCCAAAGGTAAAAAGTATTTCAGTAGCATGCCAGCAAGTAGAACAAAGGGGAAGGTGTGTCAGGGGAGGCCTGGAGCATCATTTTTGGATGGAGCAATCTGGAGAAAGTTATATCTTTCTTTTCACCAATTTATTTTGGGCAGGCTTCACCCAGGTAATCCTATGAAGATGTGAAGAGCTATTAAATCCAGCGTTTGCATGTTGCAAAGTGATTCTGAGATAAGCAGAGAGAAGTCCATGTAGAAAGGAGGTATCACTGCGAGAATTCGTCCATTTCTATAAGGCAAGCCCAGCATTTTGTGGTGTGATCCTCAGAACATCCCCATCGAAATCACCTGAGCAACTGGCCGTGCGGATTCCCAAGTTCCACCCTGGAGACTCTGAGTTAGTGGTTAGGAGCCAGGCCAGAGAATCTGTGTGTCGACTCAGCCTCCGGCGAGTCTGAGGCCTTGTAAGTTTGAGAACCACTGCAGGTCTTTTCCCAGGACTTATCCTGCCCTACCCCTGCCTTGCTCTCTTGTATTCAATTATTAATCCAGATGTGTCGACTGAACCCCTCCCTTCAGCCTAGCTCTGTTCCAAGTGCTGGAGACGCAGGAGAAAACAAAAGACACGAGGTCCCTGGCCTTGTGGAATGCACATCCTGATGGCAGAGACAAAAAAATAAGCAAATGAGTACATAACAAATATGCAGTCTAATAGTGAACATTGTGGAAAGCCCAGACTGGCTGGAGCTCAAGGGGACAGATTGAACATTTGTGTCTGTCAAAGGTCAAGAAGGTCCCCTCTGATAAGGGGCATTTGGACAGGAACTTAACCCTGCTGAAGCCACCACTGGCTTGTCCATTCACTCAGTCCACTCCCAACCCTCCAAATCCGCCCATTCACCCATATTTATTGGGGACCTTCTGAGTGCCAGGTGAACCCCTGCAACACTCCCTGCCCGGTCCCATTAGGGAGGCTTAGTTTTCATTCCCGACACCCCAGTCTCTCCCACACTCTCATATTCCCCAACCCCCCACTTGTTCTTCCAACTCACGGCTCTGACACGACGACTTCCCAAACCGACATGGCAATGCCAGCATGGCACTCTTTCTATGACTCGATGTGGCAGAAGGCTTGGGGAGGACTGGGTGACAGCTGCAAAAGGAATAGTGAGGTCCGTGAACAATGATGAAGTTCGTGTTTGTGTGAACTGTGGTGGTTCCGGGGGTCAGATTCAGCAGTGAGCAGCTTGGGCCAAAAAAGTTAAAATATGTGTGTGCTCTGGAGGATAAGGAGGCTGATAACACAGGACACTAAAATGTTTGACCTTCGCTAAACTTCAGTGCGTGTGGGTGATTTGCATTCACTACAATACTCTGAGGTTAGTAACATCATCACAGATGGACAACTGAGGTTCAGGAATTATAGGTAACATACGTCCGAGACCACATGGCCAGAACTGGGATTCGAACCTACAACTGAGCCCAGAGCTCTTTGTTTTCCTCTACCAACTGCAGAAAGATTTGATGAAGCGAAAGTTCTGAACAGTGCATCTCAGGTTGACAGAAATCATGACAACTTTGCCCACTGAAGACTTAGAGGACTCTGAGTACACAGCCTTTCAATTCTAGGTAGGTCAAATATGTCAGGCAGTAGGCTGAGTTGATAACAATCACATCATGACCTACCACCCTCCTACTCTGCCACTGACGCAATGAGATAGAATCTGGCTGATAAATTACCACCTCAGACAGGTGCAAGCTAGGGGAAAATACAGACAAAAAGATGGCAAAAACGAAGCTTGCACAAAAAAACATAGGCAGAAAACTGGACTAAATCCTGATGCATCTAATTCAGGCTGCTGCAAACTGCCAAGTGCATGCAAATCAAACTAATTAATGAGAAATGAAAAGCACATGTAGTTCCACGGAGCTGTCCTAGATCAATCTGCAGGGCCTGAGCTTGTAACATTGGCCCAGGTGACTCACCTTGCTCCCTCTAGGAATGGGACCAACGACAAGGTAACTTACACTGTCTGGTCTCAGACTTGCTTCTTTCTCCCCGGGAATCCAAGAAATTCTGGTCACCTGCAGTGTGCAAAGGCAGCTGTCCAGGTAAGGATGCTGAGTCCAGGTCCCGGGGCTCCTCCCTGGGGATCACAAATGCCTTTCAGATTGCAGCTGCAGACAGAGGGAGGAGAACAGGGGCATGTGTGGTGTGCTGCAGAGGCAGTGGTTTGGACACTGACTGGGTGAGTCATGCCCCAGGCAGCCTTTTACAGGAGTTGCAGATTCCAGTAATAGCAGATCAGAGACATCTCTCGAGGGACAGCCGACCAATCGAAGGTGCCTCTTGTGCCATCTTCGCTGTTCTGAGTTGGCATTTGAATAGTTTATCTCCAAAACCAGATGGTGACATTTTCCCTTGCTTTGGCCTCTGGGCTTCCTGAAAGCAGGAGGTTCTTCTGCACTGAAGTTGGAGGAATTGGATAATATTCATTGCTGGCAGACATCGCATCTGAATCTTACCCCTGTGGCTCTAGTCAAGGGTACTGTGTTCTTATCCTGTGTGCTGGATGGTGAGCTGACACCTTCCTCTTGCATCTCAGGAGGCTGCTGTGTGGCCTTCTCGTTCTCAATGCCCAGGAGGCTGACTGTGTGGATTCCACCAATGGGCTCCTTTCCTTCGGTTTCTAGGTAGAGATAGCCCATAGGAACCTGGGTAGGCGTTAAGAAAACAACAGAATCAGGGTGTTCCTCCCAGCTTCCCCTCATGAAAAGAGCCCAGCCTGCTCTAAGCACCACCCCCTCCAGGTTCTGGTTGCCACTCCTTCCATGGGGTCATTCAGTTACCCCACTGGGGTAACTGTTACTGCCTCTGTGACTCTGTCTTTGTGGGGTACTGTACCATCCTGACATATCCTTCAAATCTGCCTTTGAGTGGTACATGCCTGTAATCCCAGCACTTCGGAAGGCTGAGGCAGGAGGATTGCAAGTTCAAGTCCCACTTGGGCAACTTGGCAAGACCTGTCGGAAAAATAAGTACAAAAAGGCCAGGGGATATATCCCCTGGGTTATAAGTACTCCGAGATACAGGGTTATATCTCGGAGTACTTATAACCCAGGGGCCTGGGCACTTATAACCCAGAATGCCCCTGGGTTCAGTCTCCAGTAACACACACACACTCACACACACACCCCCCACATACACAAACTCTGCCTGTGTTTGTCACCTTTCCACTGCTGAAAAAAATGTCTAACCTACAAAATTTAAAGAAGGAAAGATTTATTTTGGTTTCATGGTTTCAGAAGTGCATGGTCACCTGGCTCCAAGGCAGAAATATCACAGCAGAAGTGTATGGCAGAGGAAACTGCTCACCTTGTGCCGGCCAAGAAGCAGGAGGCCAAGGAACAGTCCAAGAAGAGACGCAGCTTTAAAGGCTTGCTCCCAAGGACCTGCTTCCTCCCGCAAGGCCCACCTCCTCACGGCACATTCACTAATGAACTTAGTGGGTCGATCCATTGAAGAAGTTAGTGCCCTTACAGTCCCGTCACCTCTCCAGGCTTCACCTCTGAGTACTGACGTACTGCGGCTCAAACCCTTAATACGTGAGTCCTTCTGGGAGTCTTCATATTTAAACCGTAACATTGCCAAGTTACTTCACTCAACCCTTTTGAAAAGACCCAATCAATGGGAACTGCCATTGCCCCGCTTCTGTGTGTCTGAGTGGTGCTACTAGCTCAGGTAAAAGCGAACAGTACACACACCTCTCTTTTCTGCTGCTCTTGCTGCCACCCCAACCCACACAGGATACCAAGGACCAAGCCAGAGAAAGACCGTGCAGAGGTACTGAGTAGAATCCCTGCCACACTACTCAGGATAAAATGCAAGTTTCCCACCGTGGCTGAGCCCTCTCCCCACACTCGTCTCCCTCCACGCTCCCTCACGTCTGCCCTCCCACAGCTCCTTGCCCTTCTTCCCCAAACCCAAACACTCCAAGCTTGTTCGTGCTTCCAAGCCTTTGCATTCCTTCGCTCTGAGGGCTACCAGGGCCCGGGTGGGGATTCTCACGGACTGTCAAGTTTAATCCTCACTCCTGTAAACTCCCTGAGGCCAAATTCATTTTTGAAAATTTTTTGGCATCCCTGTGTACCAGGAGCTACAAACTTGAGTGTCAATGGAACATGGCAGGTATCATAAACAGGGGAAGAGGCCAAGCTCATGAAATGCACCCAGCCCTTGCTCTGGCTTTTGTTTCCTCCCTGCTGACAGAGACATGGAGGCAGGGAAGTGTTTCCTTGCTACAAACGCTCTCACACTCACTCAGTGTAGAGACAGCAGGGTGGCAGGTGATAGTCACCCAAAGTATTCAGAGGCGATATGTACCAAGTGCACTGGCGAACCACACACTGGCTTACTTATTATTTCTGCAGAAATCTGACCCATGGTGACCAGATTTTGCCCTTTTTCAAGATAACCTGGACATTTTCATTTCTATATGGTGTCCCCTAATTTTTAAATGTTGGTATTCAAAAAAAGAAAAAACCCTCCTATCTGGACCACACTAAACCTTCTTCCATGCTGCATTTAACACAGAGGCTGCCGCTATTCAAATGATGCTATTTAGTCAGCGGTTTAACATTGTTCACACTCAATGATTACATGGCGAGTCCGTGAATGAAAAAGTGAGTAACCCTCCCAATTGGCTTCTCAGATTTTAGAAGGAGCTGACATGTCGAACTCGCTTCTGTTGGAAATGTAGAAAATATGGGCTCCGAATGGGAAGAAACTTGTCGATGCCGGCCGGGAGTGCCAAGGCGCATGTCTGCTCCTGGGCCCAGATGAGGCATGTCTGAACTATCTTGAAGATTAAATGTCTACGTCGCTTGGTCTGAGGCTGATGTGGGTCCATCTGAATTGATAGTCATGCCTGGTTTTAGAGCCAGCGTCCATCCTGATGGCCGACGTTATGGTGTACTGGTTGTTAAATAATTTTAATATTGCCACCAGCTGAGTGCAAAAATGTTAGTCTATAACTGGTTACAGTCTATTACCACCAACGAAGGCTCATGGATACAGGAAATGAAGCATGTCGTCAAAACAAGATCTAGATCATTTAGATGCTGGATTCAATTCCAAATTTGTATAGGGCTGACTCTTTCAAAGATTTTATTGGAAGCTGGCCACATTTTTCTTCTCTGTTTTTCCATCTGGGAGACACAGAGTTCTCGCATCTGCCTATTTCCTATGCCTAACGTTACCAGTTTTCTGTTGTTATAAGAAAATACCTGAAGCTAGAGACTTTGTAAAGAAGAGAGGTTTACTTAGCTCAGAGTTTTGGAAACTGAAAGTCTATGCTTTGGAGCCCCATCAGTTTGGCTTCTGGGGAGGCCCCCCTTGCCTGTGGTATACCACAGCATTATAGCCAGGGCATGTGCAACAAGGAGGGGTCACAGGGCAAAACAAGAAGCAGAGAGATACAGGGGCCAGGCTCGTTCTTTTTACAACACCCTGCTCTTATGGGAATTAACAGGGGTCCTGGGGAACGACATTAATCCTTCCTGAGGTCCACACTCCATTGACCTAGTCACTTCCCACTACGCTTCACCTCTCAAATGTCCCACCGCTTTGGAACACTGTCACACTGAGGACCAAGCCAGAAGCACAGAGCACCTAGCCCTAGCTTTCCTAATGCCTTCTGAGAACGTGGGGTGACTGGAGGGATCTGAATGAAGGTAATGAGGTGAAGCATGAGCAGGGTGACCCGATGATAGGAGGCAGAAATTCCAATCACCTTTGGGAAGAGGTTCTAATCGATTCACTTATTTTAGTGTCTTTTACCTCCACTGGCTTCACAAGTAGTGGGCTCCCATCTGGCTCTACCTATTTGCACCATAAGCAGGAAGTTCACTGTCTGTTCAAACGCCAAATAAATGTTAGCAGCCTTTTACTGGATCAGCTCAAGGTGACTTAGATTTATTCTTGGAACACATCGCTTTGTGACACCTGCACGAGACTCTGTTTTCTGGACAGATGGAATTACTCACGCATCTGTCTCAACCAGCCGAATTGTATTATCCAACGCGATAAACCCATTTGAAGAGGGGTATGCAAACTTGTCTCCTAGAATTTCCGACTCTGGTTCGTTTTTTTTTTTTTTTTTTTTTTTGTGGTGCCGGGGATCGAACTCAGGCCCTTGTGCTTGCAAGGCAAGCACTCTAATCACTGAGCTAAATCCCCAGCCCTCTGGTTCGTCTTTTATTTCCAAAAGTGAAACTTCCCAATTTTTATTTAGGGTAACCTAGGGCGGTGTTTTGTTAACTTATTTTAGGCTTAGGGTTTTCTGGCCTCCGCGTGCAGGACAATGTGTAAAGCAGAGACCGGGCAAGGTGTGTAGAGGGAAACCAAGGGAAACCTGGGCATGAATCTGCCCTCCCGCAGCCTCACTCTCACAGTCCTCACCGGACCTCAAAGCTGAAACACATTTGAAACACCTGCTCTTACATACCTCTAAATAACCCAAATCCTACTGGAAACGCGCAACCCGAGCTTTCAAAAACAAAGTTAATTTACTTAGTCAAATTGCCACCTTATAATTTACAACCGTATAATATTTCAACCATGTAGAGAGAAAATAAAAGACATTTATGTACCTAAACTTACCACTCAACTTTACCAAATCTTAGCATTTTACTTTACTGCTTTGGGTTTCCTCCCCCATCATCCTCACCACCACTTTTCTGTCATTAGAGCTTAAAAGCAGATATACACAACATGTAAATAAATGGGCGCATCTGTATTTTAATAAAACTTTATTAACAAAAATAGTGGCAAGCCAGATTTGTTTTCAAAGCTAACGTTTTCCCACCCCTGATTTAGCTGACTGCAGTGAGAAGAGATACTAGCATAAACTTAGCTCCTTTAGTATTGCTACAGGAATAAAATACTACAAGTATTATTGAAGCTCCCTCTCTGTGCCCTTCCCAAGTCCCGTTTCCCTCTTTGCCTCCTGTGATGGTTGACTGATTGTGTCAACTTGTAAGAGAAGCTTAATTAAAGTGGCTCAGCAATCCCACAGCCTGGTGTAGAAGATCCACCCCAGGGCGGCTCATTGCCTGGATGGTGTAAAAGGGAAATGAAGAAGCATGGATCTGCTTGGGTTCCTTTGGAGGAGCTCCGCCGTTACTTTGATGTCATCTCCCGGCTTTGCCTTCACCTTGGATGTAATCTCCCGGTTTCCAACACAGACTCTTCAGCTTCCATCGCAGACTTACTGGGCTCTGGAGAGGAACTTGTAAGGGACACTGCAGTGAGCTCCAGGCCTTCAACTGGATTCTTCAGATCTCCAGTGTGCAGAAGGACTCTCCGCACCCTTCCACGTCTGACTTTGTAAGAAGCCCTTGTAAGCCAATCTGTAAGCTCTTACATATTCATATAGCTGCATTATATCTGTTTCTCTAGTGAATGCTGACTACTGCGCCTCCCTTCTTCCTCAGAAAGAGCCACTCCCCTGAGTTTGTATTAATCAACCCCATGAAAAAAATTTTCTATAAATACATATTAATGCACACGTTTTCCCCTGGGGGGAAAACTCATATATATATAAAACACTACACATTCTACTCTGCAATTTGCTCTTCTGGTGAAACATTACACTTTAGAGCGTTAGTTGTGTTGACGCATTTAGCTCCAGCTCGTGCACTTTACTATATCATATTCTTTTACATGAACTTATTCGTGCATTTTCCTCTGGATGAATGTTTGCTGCCCCCAGTTTTCCACAAAATATTGCAGTGAACATTCTTGAACATAGTCTCCCACTCTGAGAACTTCTCCAGGGCAAAGGTTTTCAAACTTACCTGACTACAACCAGGATCAGAAATGCACTTTGCTTACATGGGGCCCCAGTGCAGTACACGCACAAGCTCACACCTGCACAAACACAAAGTGAAACAAAAGTTTCGTAAAATCATACTTTTACTACACTTTCAGGAGCACTTGTGATTTTTATCGTAATTCTCCTTTTCAAGCTGACATTGTTCCCATTCTTGCTTTGCTGGGAGTTCTTAGTTTATGAAAGGTGTTGAATTTTTCAAATTCTTTATCTGCATTTTTAAGATGGTCACAGGGTATTTAATTCTACCAATAAGGTGAACTATAAGATTAATTTCCAAATGTAGAACCGGTCTTGCATTCTCCAGATAACCCAGCCCGGCAGTATGACACTGAATTGAACTGCAGACTGCAAAGTCTGAGGGTGTGGTCCTCTACCAGATTGTGTTCACTTCAAACACCAGCTACAAATTCGGGGGACCCCAAAGCCATCCTTGCTTCATACCAGCTGCCTGTAAATTTGGGGGTTCCAAGAGACTCCCTCGGGCCTGATCCTTCAGTAGAATGACTCACCAAACTCAAGAAAGCATGACACTTAAAATTACAGTCTTCTCATAGCAAAGGACACAAATCAGAACCAGACAAAAGAAGAGACACGGCACAAGACCTGGGAGGGTTCTAAACATGAGGCTTCCCCCAAGCCTCGGGACCTAGACTTCTCACTGAAGCTTCACTATCCACCTATGACCGACTGAATCATTGAGCACGTGCCTGACCTCATACTCTAGCCTCTCCCTTCCCTGGAGATACAACTGGTCTTCTTTAGCTCAAAGTCGCAGCCCTCTAATCACACAGTTGGTTTTTCTGGTGCAGCCAAACCCCATCTGGAATCATCCCATTAGCATAAATTACCCAGAAGCCCCTGGAGTCCTGTCATTAGCACAAACCCACAAGTGGGGTTGAGGGGTGTTCTTCAAATAAGGAAGATATTCTTGCAGTTGGGAAGCAGCTCAGCAGTAGAGCACTTGCCTGGCATGAGTGAGGCCCTGGATTCCATCTACTGTGTGCCATGAAAAGGGAAAAAAGAAAATAGTAAAAATAAAGATACTCTCATCATTCAGGAAATTTCAAGGATTTCAAGGAACTGGACCAGAAACAAACCAAATTCTTCCTTATACAAATATGTTATCCATCTTGATGTTGCTGGATTTAATGTGCTAATTTTTGTTAAGGATTCTTTGTCTATGTGCTGAGGAATATTAGTATGTGGTATGCTAAAATTTTGACAGATACTTTTAATCAAATTTTAAACGCTCCTTATATTTCCTGTCTGCTAGGAGTTTTAATCATGAATGGATGTTTGACTTTTGTCCAGTGCTTTCTCAACGTCTGTGAGGATGATGGTGTGGTCATGTTCCTTAATTTGTTTTATTTTTTTCCCTTAATTTGTTAATACGGTGAATTCTGTTAGGAGATCTAGTGTTGACCAATTCTTCATCCTTGGAAAATAATTGTTAACGCTACTTAAATTTTCTTTTATTTAAAAAAATCCATTTAAATACCACAAATAGCAGGAATACTCCTTTTTAAAAGGTGAAATCATAGCCAAAATAAGCTAGACTCAGCAAGCAAAGTATCATATTTATATGAGAAACCTAAAATATAAATAAATAAATAGATACATAAATACATGACAGATGATGGGAAACTGGAAGGTAGAGTCTTGGAGACAGGGAGGATATCAAGGATGGGGAGGAAAGGGACAGAAAATCATGGAGGTATGTTACATGCAGGCACCAATTTCCCCAAAGAAACATTACTATTCTGTATCAAAAACATGCACTAGAGAAAGAAATGAAGAAAGACACAAAAGGAGAAAGAGAGACAGAGAGAGGGAAAGAGAGAGAGAAGGAAAGAAAGTTTTTTTGAGGCAGGACGTCACCATGTAGTTCAGGCTGGTCTTGAACCCACTTATGTAGCCCAGGCTGGCCTCGAACTTCTACGATCCTCTTGCCTCAGTCTCCCAAGTGCTGGGATTGCAAGCGTGCACCACCACACCCAGCAAGAAAAGATTTAACTGGCAGTCCCCAGCACTGTAAAAGAAACACTAACTGAGATTATATTCAATACGTGGGTTTGTCATCTACTTTGCCTTTCCTCCTTGTTGCTGAGACACGGTACCCAACACCCGCAACTCTAAGGAGGAGGGATTTATCTTGGCTCACAGTTTGTAGAGGTTTCAGTCTGCAGTCGGCTATCTCCAAGGAAGGGCAGCATGGCAGTGAGGCAGGGTAGAGGAGGAAAGCGCTCATAGTGTGTCAGAAGTGGGAAGCAGGAAGAGATCAAAGCAGGAAGGAGGGAGATATACCTTCCCGGCCACGCCCTTAGTGACCCACCTCCTCCAGTCAGGCTTCACCTCCCAACATCACATTAACCTATAAACACATCCGCGGACTAATCCATGGGTGATTATCACACCCCCGGTGATCTGATCACCTCCCCAAAGCCCCAGCTGTGATCACAGGAGGCTTTGGGGGGACATCTAGATATAAACCACAACAAACTTTTTCAACTGTTAAAAATTTTCTTGTATCATGAAACCATTTTCAAAAATATGATTATAAGTAGCTATAGAGTAGGACATCCTGTGGGTATTTATATTTAACCAGTCCCTTATGGTAACTTATTTTGATTGCTGCCAATTCTGCATGATAAATTAAACAGAGAAGTGGAAAAAATGTACAGTAAAACTATTTCTGTATATTTGCAAATGCATAGCATGCTGCTGGAAAGAGAATAAGAAATTGGTTACAATGACTGTCTTAAGAACAGATGAAATAAACAATAAATAATTTTAGTTTTAAAATTCAAAAGTAATTTTAAAAAAGAACAGAGGACCAAGTGGTTGAAGGACAGGGGGAATAGGTAATCCTAGTACCTTCTTGTCTGACCTGCATTTTGCTCTGGGGGGCCTTGAAATGCTTTTCAAAATATCAAGTGGAAATATTATAGAAATGGGGGAGGTCGCCTCATCCACAATCCCCAATTCTTTTTCATTCTAGATTTTCCCAGAAGTTAGAACTCTATGGATTTGTGATCTGATCTCACCTGCCAAAGGCATGCACGTGCATGTATACACACACATACACGCATGCACACATGCATGTACATAAATTTATATGACAGCAGGGTGGGAAAGCATGAGGGATATTCTTTGCATTTGTAAATGTGTAGCATTTTGAGTTTAAACAGGAGAATGTACTAGTGTATTCCCTCATGCTTAGGCAAGTGAGATCATACCACGAGTATATGCATACAGCTGCTTTATTTTTTTTAATTTTTTTAATTTTTTTTTTTTTTGTGGTGCCGGGGATCGAACTCAGGCCCTTGTGCTTGCAAGGCAAGCACTCTAATCACTGAGCTAAATCCCCAGCCCCGGCTGCTTTATTTTTTCTCTATAATTTAGAGCTTTATTTGTGCTGTTATACAAACATCTGGCTTTTCCTCCTCCTTTTTTTTTTAGACAGGGTCTCACTCTGTAGCCCAAACTGGCCTCAAATTCACTATCCTCCTGCCTCAGCCTCCTGAGCTCTGTCTGAAATGACAGGCATGTACACAATGCCCTGCTTCTCTCTATCCTAATAGCATCATAGCATTCTATCATATGAAAATGCAACTCTGCCTCTATCTGCCCTAGAACTTCTCTATGTCCATACATGGAATGAAAGCAATGAAACTGTTGCTTCTTAAGGTGTACACATTTTTTGTTGTTTTAACAAATAATACCAAATTGCTGTCCATAGAGACCATACCAGCTCGTTTGATGCACCAGCGGAGCCTTTTCTTGCGCCTACACACGCCCTTCCTGCTTGCTGCGACCTTGGTGGACCAGGGCATGTTCTTTGCTGTGGCCCCCATGAGTCGTGCACAGGCACCGGGAGTTGGGTGGCCCTGTGAGTGTCTGAGATGGCATAATGATAGGCTGTGTAGTGTCATAGTGGGTGGGAATGACTGCCCCAGACATGACAGGAGGGGAGGGAGGTGCAGGTGGCAGCAAAGCTGAAGGCAGGCAATTTAGATGCACTTGGACCTCGCCTCAGCTTCTCCATTAGCATAGTGACACTATCTGCAGCTCTCACCCAGAGTTCCCTCTGGAAGACCTAGCTAAGGTCACCCGAGCTTGACAGTGGCCTGGATCACGTTCATTTTCAAGACTTGCAGCGAATTTAAAAAAGTGAAATGGCTTGTAGGGTTAGCAAAACTGTGAGTATAACCTCGCCTCTGAACAAATACATAGTCCTAACAAACACAGAGCAATGTAATTGCCCTGGTCAAAGATAATGACAGGATTTACAGACAGTATTAATTCATAATGTACTACAGATGGTACGGTCCAGGAATGGAACACACATTTACAACTATAGGAAAAATAGCTTTCTTTTTTCCAGTCTGCCATAGTGGTGCTGTAACCAAATGGAGAAAGCTAACTTTGAGCAACTTTCCAAACGTGAGGCAGGACGAATGTTCTCCTGCCATCTCCAACCTACTGAAGCTCATCTACCGTGGGCAGACAGCAAAGGAAGACGTCCTGTTTAAGCCTTTCTAAATCCCGTGCCTGCACTGACAACTCGCACTTAGAGCAAATCAGGTACATTTTATGTTTTCCCAATGTATGCATTTCGTTTTATTTTAGTAGAGTAAAACAGAAAGAAATGTTGCTCTGCCCAAGGAGCTGTGGAAGGGGAGAGGTGATAGAGATGATGTAAGTTCGAGACAGGGAGGGGTGGACGCCAGGACATCTGGAGGGAGGTTCTTAAATCAAGCACCAGGTGGATCTTGGTAACAGGTTGAAAGGTGAATTCTGGACCTAAATGAGGATTCTGGGCCATAACAGAGATGAATTCTGAGACTTGGAAGCAGTAGGTTCTAGGGCAGGGACAGATGGAAGGTGGGCAGGCCAGCCCACTCCGTGCTCCCAGAACCCACCCATGCACTGTTCCCCTGGAGCCCGGAACGCACCCCAAAGCCACTCAGCCTATCTCCGCAGGCCTCTCCGGTGCCCCAGCCCCACCTTCTCGGGGCCCGTGCTAGACACCGCGTCCTGCCCTGCGTTTCTCCTTCCTAGACCTGCGACGCCGCCCGTGTGCTCGCTCCCCGCGGGCCGGGGCCGGGCACGCGGCTCACAGTCCGGCTGACTTTCCCGTGCTCCCCAGGACCCCGCCTGACTTGCGACTTCCTTCCGAGCGCTCCGAAGAGCGCGTCGGTCGGATCAGGCAATAGAGCACGGAGGGCAGGGCGCGGAGCGAGGAGGAGGGACCGCGCGGGGAGAGGCGCGCCGGGCGCAGGTGCGGGCTGGGGGTCCCGGCCCCGCCCACGCCCCGCCCCCGGTCCGCGCGCGGCATTGTGGGAGTTGTGGTCCCCGCGGCCCCGCGGAGCGCAGCGCGGCGTCGGCACCCGCGGGCACTGGCTCCGCGCGGCTCGGCTCGGTTCGGCCCGGCTCGGCCCGGCTCGGCTCCGGCGGCGGCCGGGCGGTGGCTCCGCGGCTCGGGCAGGGGGCGTCCGCGCGTCCGCTCCCTCGGGCGGCGGCGTCGTCCCGGTCCTCGCAGCTGCCCGCGCGCCCAGGCGCAGGTGAGCGGCGTCTCCCGGGGCCGCCGGGAGGGCGGGCGGGAGGGACGGGGCTGAGCGGGGGCCGCGGCTGCGGAGGATGCTCCGGACGCCTGCGCCCGCGTCCCGGCCCGGCCCGGAGAGGGCCCGCGGGCCGAGCGCCCGCTACGTGCCCAGCGCCCCCGCCAGGCATCTCCCGGCCGGGGCTGGGCATCACCACCCTCCTCCTCTTCCTCGCCTTCCTCCTCCTCGCCTTCCTCCTCCTCCTCCTTCTCGCCTTCTTTCTCCTCGCTTTCCTCCTCCTCCTCTTCCTCCTCCTCCTCCTCTTCCTCCTCCTCCTCCTCCACCCCCTTCATCCTCTCCTCCTCCTCCTCCTCTCTTCCTGGTCGCAGTCCCCTCCCCCACTGTACGCCCTGCCTGGAACCCCCCTGCCTCCCCTGCTCTCCCCTCCCTGGCCTTCAGCATCACCCACTTTCCATATTTCCCACTGGTGACCCACCTCTCCTGTTCCAGGAGTTGCCACGCTCCATACGTCTCCTTCCCTCCCCTTAGCTGGTCGCCCACTTTTCTTGCTAACACTCACCTTCCCATTGTCCAGTCTCCCTCACTCCCTGGCCTCCTGGTGGTCAGTATCTGGTTAACCCGCCCTCTGCCCTCCCCTCTTTCTCACTCCAGGGCTGGTGGGTGCTGGGACTGCTGGCCTAGAGTGAGCAGGACGATCCCCACAGGGGAAGGGCTGGCCCCTGGGCAGCTCCTTGACTCCTGAGCAGAGAGGGTGACCTGCCCCTTGGAGGGGGGCTGCACAGAACCTTGGGCTCACTCTTGAGGGTTACCAGAGCTCTTTAGCACCAGACGGCCTCCCGGGCTGGTCATCTGAACTGTGTTAACTGGGTCAGGTCGAGGCTGTCTCCCCAGGCGTTCGTGGTGTCAGAAGTAACATTGGATTGGACTCGAATTTGAACTCTATTCCCCAGAGCCAGCTGACCTTTAAGATCTGAGTTACTACGTTATTAAAGTACAGCACAGCAAGATGTCCCCATCCCTGATGGGATAGAATTGGAACATGAAAACGAGCAGAGGTGTGAAGAAGGCTGGCAGTTACTGTGATCCTTGAGATAAGGAACTTGGTGGAGGGTGGGTGTAAGGACCCATCCCCTCCCTCGCTGGGAGTGGGTGGGAGGTTGTCACTGGCGGGTTTGGAGGGTTGTTTGGATCTGTGCTTAATAAGTAGCCAATCACTACCAATGTAAGGGTTTCTTTTATTGCCACTGTGTGCTTGGAAGTGTACCACCTCTGGGGCCAGGGGTCTGCTGGCCACTTTGGCTAAAAGTGACTGGCTGGTGTGAAGAGTCTGAATGTGAGCTCTCAGTGTCATTCTTGTTCTTGTGAAGAGGGCCCGAAGCTGAGTTCAGGGCATCAGGATCTTGGACTGTCCTGCGTTGAAGGCTGGCCTTCGGGAGGGCTCATGGCTGGCTTTGTGCAGAACGATCTTCTCTGAGGAGGAGGCAAATGAGTGGCTGGAGAAGTTCCCTCATCATCTGCCTGGTTTTCTTTGTCTCATTTTAATGGACTTGAACCTGAATGATTAGCAAGGCTGATGGGAACTAACACTTCACAGGTGCTGGTTAAATTACCACCATCTCACACTTAGAATGTCTAAGAAAAAAATCTTACCTCCAGGAGACAGAGTTGAAGAGTTCTACTCAGAGGCTTAGCTCAGTGATGGGGAAATTCCTTTCCTAAAAGTGCTTGTTATCACACTGAGAAGAGTTTCACACTGAATTTCAGGAATCCTGGGTCCTGTTTGGAAGATGGTGCTAGACAACACACCTTTCATCTGGCTTTTCCTCCCTTTTCCTAAAAAGGAAACAGCTGCAAGTTTATAATAAAAGTAGGAGAAAACAGGGGAAGAAAGAGTCTGCTAACATCCGGTGGGACCCAGCCACTCCCTCTCTTCTGCATCTGAGGAGAAATTGAGAACATGTAGGGGGAAAAAGTAGCTTCTAACCTCCCCAAGCTGGTATTTTTCCTAGAAACATAAAAATCCCCATGAATATTCAGCATGTGTGTTTTCGACTTACTAAACATTATAGTCAAGTGATTCTTTATTCAACCCAAACTGGGAAAAAGCCGGTAGGCAGTTAATGAGCACTGAAGGTTTCCCTTTTGTTTTTAGTTTAGCAAGTCTAGAGAGAGAAAAATCACTTGAGATATGTGGCATTGAGTGTTCAGGACTTACCCTGATGGGATGCTGTTGGGTCGGTGTCTTGAGATAACTTCCTTTCCCCGCCCACCTCCAGTTTGCTGGCTGGCGTGGGATGCCACACGCTCTTGAAGTGACCAGCATGCCCTCGGTGCTCATGCACCATGATCATAAGTACTTTCTAGCCATCATCTTTCATCTTCAGCCAGTGAGATGGGTGTTAACCCCGTTCGACAGATGAAGAAACAGAGACTCAGAGAAGGAAAATGTTCTACCCATGACTGGCCTTAATCCTTTGTCCAGTTTGGACTCATGGCTTTTCTGCTATTTTACAAGCAGTGTCCAAGCTGAATTGGTACCTGGGAAAGAGAAGAGTACAGTTTTGCCATTTGCTTAGTTGCCCTCATATTCTTAGGAGAGGAGGAAGAAAAGTACAAACTCAGGGTTAAGAATTGTGCTCCTGCAGCTGAGATAAAAGGTAAAGACCTGTAGTGGAACGTGGGCTGACTCTTCCCACTGAGTTGGAACAAGCAAAATGGACAGCGAGTTTCAGAGATGCTGGGAAACTTGGCCAGGATTCTAGCCTGTGACACTTGGACTCCGACCCTCCTTTTTGGTTATTCAGGTTATTGGGGTGCTAGGTGCTAGCCCCGATTTGTGCCAAAATGGCTGCCAAAAAGACTTCTGCATGTGGGAAACTGAGTCAAGCCTGGACGGGCTTCTCCTTCCGTCCCACCCCCATCATTGCACTCTTGTAGCCCCGTGGGCGAGGCCAGGAGGCAGTCTCCAAGCTGAGAGGCAGAAAAAGCCCTGTGTCTGCTGTGGTTTTGACCCCACAGTACCCACTTCCTGTTCTAACTTGGTACAGGCCAACTCCCATTAGACGCAAGCCAGATTAAGTAAGAATGATGAGGTGCTTGGGAAGAGAAAAATAAAATGAAGAACATGCAGTTTTAAAGGCTCTTTGCCATTTTTAAAATGCTCTTGAATCTAGGTTTCTTCTTGATAAAGAATATAGCAATTGAAGGAGACTAAGCATGTAAAACAGTACAGCAAAGTACATAGAGGATTTGAAGGCAGGTGAAGTCTGTGTCCCTGGCTGTGTGACTTGAGTGCATTATATGGCCCCTCTGGGCCTCGTGTTTCTCATCTGTGAAATGGGGAGTGTAGCACCTGCTGTGGATGGCATGGTGCAGGTGGGGCTGCCGAAGTGAGCCAGCTGTCTTGATGCATATGACACACTGCTGGCCTCTTGGGAAGTGGGATGGTGGTAAAATGGGGAGAATATACACCAGATTACAGAGGGCGTCCCGTACCAACAGGAGCCTTCTGAAACGATCCGAGACCTTGTGTGTCTGTGGGGGGGAATTCAAGGTGTAATGTTTTTGCTGTTTTCTCTTTTTCAGCCGTGGACTTCCTAAAACACCCTTTCACAGTGACCGAGCCCACTTGCTAAGGGGACACCAGCCAACCCCTCACCCCACCACAGTGACTTGCAGAGTAGAGTGGCGGCCCGACCGGCTGGCTTCATTGTCCATCCACGCCACCCGTGGCAGAACACAAGGGACAGTGGCAGCCATGCCTCCCCCTGCCCCGGCCACACCTTGTCCCCCTCGCTGACCTGCACTGTGTGGATGCCCGCGGGACCCCAGAGGACTGACTGTCTGACCTGGCTCCCCACTCCCAGTAACAAGCCCCCAAGATGTCACTCGAGTGGCTGGTACCCTGGAGCTGGTCCCTGGACGGCTTGAGGGACTGCATTGCCAGCGGCATCCAGTCCGTGCGGGATTGCGACACCAGTGCCGTGGTCACTGTGGCCTGCCTGCTGGTCCTGTTCGTGTGGTACTGCTACCACGTGGGCAGGGAGCAGCCACGGCCCTACGTCTCCGTGAACTCACTCATGCAGGGCGCAGACGCCAATGGGCTGCAGAACGGGTATGTGTACTGCCAGTCCCCTGAGTGCCTGCGCTGCACCCACAGCGAGGGCCTCAACCAGAAACTCTACCACAACCTGCAGGAGTATGCCAAGCGCTACTCGTGGTCTGGCATGGGCCGTATCCACAAGGGCATCCGTGAGCAGGGCCGCTACCTCAACAGCCGGCCCTCCATCCAGAAGCCTGAGGTCTTCTTCCTGCCCGACCTCCCCACCACGCCGTACTTCCCTCGGGATGCGCAGAAACACGACGTCGAGGTGCTGGAGCGGAACTTCCAGACCATCCTGTGTGAATTTGAGACCCTCTACAAAGCTTTCTCAAACTGCAGCCTCCCACAGGGATGGAAAATGAACAGCACCCCCAGCGGGGAGTGGTTCACCTTTTACTTGGTCAATCAGGGCGTTTGCGTCCCCAGGAACTGCAGGAAGTGCCCACGGACGTACCGCTTGCTCGGAAGCCTTCGGACCTGTATTGGGAACAATGTTTTTGGGAATGCGTGCATCTCCGTGCTGAGTCCCGGGACTGTGATAACCGAGCACTACGGTCCCACGAACATCCGCATCCGGTGCCACTTAGGTAAGCTGCGGGGACGGGTCCCCTGGCACGTTTGCATTACAGCACCGCTGACTTAGGGCTTGCGAACATCGTAGGGCTCGGATAGCCAGAACTGTACCTTCCCTTCACTGTGTTTTTATTGGAAATTGATGATTGCATGTAAACAATGATGATAGCAGAAAGAGGATTCCCAGAGAAACCTGAGATTAGTAGAAGCCTATTTTTTTTTTCTTCCTTCAGCAGCACTAGGGATTGAACCCAGGGCCTTCACACTGAGCTACGTCCCCAGCCCTTTTTAAATTTTATTTTGAGACAGGATATTGGCAAAATTGGTTACCAAGTGGCCCAGGCTGGGCTCAGACTTGCACTCCTCCTGCCTCAGCTTCCCAGAGTGCTGGAATTACAGATGTGGAGGTACAAAGCACATCTGGCTTTTTCTTTTTTTCGCGGTGCCGATGATGAAACCCAGGGCCTCATGCGTGCTGAGTCTATGCTGTACCAGGGAGCCACATCCTCAGCCCTGAATCTAATTTCTGACAGAAGCTCTATGATGATGAAAATGTTCTCTCTTTACTGTCCAGTATGGTACCCATTAACCTTGAGTTCAGTGCTTGAAATGAGGCTCGTGCAGGGCTGGGGTGCAGATCTGTGGAAGAATCCTTGCTTAGCATATGCAAGGCCCTGGATTCTGTCCCCAGCACTGGGGGAAGAAAAAAAAAAGATTTACAAAATATGGCCAGCACAGCTGAGGAACTAAAGTTTTGACTTGTTATAGTGGTCACATGGCTAGTGACCATCGCTCTGTAGCCAAAGGCTGTTGTCACTATCACCAAGGTCCTGATGAGGTCCAGAAGGGGAAAGGTGCTTGGTACCTCTTGAGTCCCCAAGGAGGAACTGATGCTTGGTGTTAGGGTGTTTTACTCAGCTCCTGGTAATATTGGTAAGACGTGTATTGTGTGTGGGTAGCAGTGGTTGGTTTTGCAAACAGCGTCTGGAGTTAGGGGGCCTTTGTTTGCACCCCACCCCTACCACCAGCTGTTCTGTCACTTTGGGCAAGCCCCGCACTCTCTGAGCCTGTGTCCTCATCTGGAAAGTGGAGTTTGAAAGATCCCCCTACCCAGAGTTAGCCTGAGGATCCAGTCAGGGAGTATACTGAAAGCATTCACACGGGCCCAGGTGCAGCGCCAGCCCTCAGTAGAGGCGGGGTGGCGACAGCTCCATAAATAGGGCAGTTAGTCCTCCAGCGACCCAACGGCCTGACGCCTGGGAATGGAGGTGGAAGCTGGTTCCTGGATGCTGGCCTTGCTGGTGTGAATCCAGACTAGAGTATGCACCCAGCTTTAGGGAGGCACTGCTTTAAGAAGCAGCACCCAGCTTTAAGAAGCGCCAGCACTGCCTTTGGGGCAGGAGTGGAGGGGACAGCAAGAGAGTCCCTGTGTGGGCTGGAGTGTGTCTTCTGTTGGTGTTTTGTAGTACTGGGACTGGAACCCAGGTCCTTGATATAGGGTATACCTGGGCCTAAGACTTGGCACCTCTACTTTTCCTCGTTAACCAAGCGGGAATCAGACCTATTTAGGGGGCTGTTGTGAGGAGCTGTACCACTGAGCTATGCCCCCACCTCTTTTTGAGACAGGGTCTCACTAAGTTGTCCAGGATGACCTTGAGCCTGTGGTCCTCCTGCCTCAGCCTCCTGAGTAGCTGGGATTAACGGTGTGTGCTACCTACCATGCTGATTTCTTCAGGGAGCCTCAGGGCTGCCAGGGAGCAGCCAGAGCAGGCTACTCCAGGCCCTGAACCCTTCTTTACCCACAGGGGCTCTGCTCCCTGCCCTTCCCTGTGCTCTGAGTACAGATTCTGAGTAGGATGTGGTTTGCAGAAGACTTTACTCCTTAAAAAGAAGAAATGAGTAGATTAGAGCCGTCAACACGGTGGAATTTCAGGAGTCAGTGCAGGGGAGGTGGCGGTGCGGAGGCGGAGTCTCGATTCGTGGTCAGCTTGAGCCTGGGCAGTGGCTGAGAGTCTCGGGGCCTTGGTGCCTAGTCTGCAAAGCGAACACAGAGCACTTAGTGCTCAGGGCTGGCGAGAGGGTTAAAGACGTCACATCTTAAGCGGCCACTTGCACAGTGCCTGATGTGACAAAATCTGGTAAATGGCATAAAAGGTGATCCATACCCCACGCACGGTCTGTGGCGTAGACATGGGAGATGAGCAGGCGTGGGAAGGCGCCAGACCTGAACGCAAGCCCCGCTCACCGCTTTGTACTTAGTGCACCTCGTGAGGCCTGAGACTTGGCGCCTGCACTTCTCCCTAAACGGGAAGGAATCAGACCTGTGGGGGGTATTCTGAGGAGCAGAAGCAACACATGTGAAGTACCCGGCAGGCAGTGGGTGGCAGGTAATCCTACAGGCAGGATGGTGACCATGGTCAATAAACTATTGGGCAGGGCACCAGGCACGCTCTGAGCGGCAGGCCCATTCCAGGTTGCAGATGGGGCGCTCTGGGCCGGTGGGGCTGGCCCTGGAGGATTGGGGGTGTGGAGGAGCCCACCTTCCCCTTGGGTCTTGGGGTAACTGTGTCTAGGTTTTGCTGGTTTGCTGGAGATTGGTCAGATGGTCGAGGCAGCACAGGGGGCCTAAGTGCTGGTCAGGGGACTCGAGGCTATTGGCAGTAGGGAGTGATTCTTTTCATTTCAAAGATTTTCCTTTATATGTTTCTCGGTTTTTGTTTTTGGTGGTGCTGGGGACGAAATCCGGGGCCTCATGAGTACTAGGTGAGTGTTCCACCACTGAGCTGCAGCCCCAGCCCCTATATGTTTTTTTAAAAGCTTCAGAAGGGTGGGGAGGGAAAGGCATTTGAGAGTCAATGGGGCAGAGTTCCAGGCAGGTGTGTTGAGTAGGGAGAAAAGTCCAGGCTTTACTTCCTGTGTGTTAATGTGCCTTGTGCATCTGTACAGCAGTCCCAGAGCTGCAGTCCCAGAGCTGTGCTCTTGGGTGCCAACTCCTGCTCCTCTTCCGCTTCTTGCTGGGTTACGGTCATTGATGGACTTGTCCCTGCAGACCACGGCAGCCCCCGCTATGCTCCTCACTTACCCCATCTGTTGGTTTGGTCCTTATCTGCTGAGCCCTGCGGCGAGCTGCCTACGGGGGAGTTGTCCCCGCTTCAGGTGGAACTACGGGACAGCTCCTGGCCCAGCCATCGTGCGGCGGGATGTGCCCACCGCACTGCCACAGATTCCCAGAAACCCCTTCTGAGACCTAGAACTCTCCAGGCAGCTATCACTGGGGAGACAGACACCACATGAATATGCATTCATACGCTCAGCAAATTCCAGCTCCACCAGCACAATCAGGCGCCCGTTTGTCTTTTCTATAGATGTCAGGTTTCTAGGCAGCAGGGCTGGTGGAACCAGGATCAGCTTGCGTGTACCTGCTCCTCCCACGTGTTGGCTCCAGCCTCCAGAAGTGGGGGACCACTGGAAGGCAGCTCTTTTTCCACCCTCTTCCTGCATCCTCGGGGATCAGTGGGATTAGAGCAGCGAGCCCTAAGCCATAGAGGGGCCTGGATATCTGGGGCTGTCCAAGGCTGTGTCAGGCTTGTCTCTGTCCCAAGAGCCCCTAAATATCCTGTGTGGGGAAGTCGTGCTCATTTCTCCCAGCAAAGCTGGTTGGTGGGCCTCTGCAGTGATGGGCCATCAGCAGGCTGGAGCAGAATGTGGGAGGATGAGGAGGACAAAAAGAGGGTAGGGAGTCCTGCCAGCAAGCCAGGCCGTTTCTCTCACACCATGGCACAGAGCAGTGAGTCATTTAGCGGCTCAGAGAAAGGGGCGGCTCTGAGACCCCTGGGCTAGACTGTCCCTGCAGAGAGGTCCTTAGTCCTAAAGGCCTCTCGCCTGCACCAGCCAGCGCAGGCACACAGAGCAAATGTGGCTGGCAGGCCAAGCGCCCTCACACCCCGAACTCCGCCAGCTGCTGGTAACAGAAGTGGGAAATCAGAGTCTCAGGTCAGATGGACCGTCTCAGCTTCTTGAGTGAGACAAGCTGTCGAGGGCTGAAACATGTAACTCTGTGAAATTCAGCAGGCTGTTCACTGTTCGCCTATAACTCGCACTCGTATCATAGTGTCCAGTTTTATAAGAGCCTATTCTTTGGAACTAGACGGATTTGGTGCCAGTGAGACTGACTAGAAACTTCTAAGCAGGTCACACAAACTGCTCAGTCGCTCTGTCTGGAATGATGAGGTGATGTCTAAAAAGTGCTTATTTAGCACAAATCTGCGCACAGTCTGTCTTCAGTTATTGGTAACAAGGATAAAAGTCACACAGCAGCATTGGAAATTAAATATGCTAATGTGCCCTCTTTACAGAAGAGGAAATAGGACCCCGAGAGGTTGAGTTCCTTGCCCAAAGTCACACAGTGCACGAGGGTCAGAGCCACAGGGTAGTCTGTTCAGGTGCTTCCTTGAGCGTGTCCCCACAGCATGGCCCGGGAAATTATACTGATAGCTGCCATCCTCAGGCCTCCAGGTGCATTTAAAAGTGGGAACTGAAAGAGGCGAGCTCCGTGTGAGCCTGTGTCTTTCATCGCAGTGGAGCAGCCCTAGAGATCGGTGGGTGGTTATCAGACAAGGCAAGTTCGAGCCTGGATCCCTGGGTTTCCCGGGGGCCAGGCTCGCAAAGGTGGAGCATGAGCCTCAAGTGTGGCTTTCCTCAAGGAGGCCAGGACCCGGGCTGGTGGAGCCCACGGAAGAGAGGTTGTGCCCAGTGAGGACTGTGGTGCACAGTCTGCATTCGCCTTTCCAGACTCCCTCAGTCCCAGACAGGCTGTCCTCATCCACGTGAGCTGCTATGACAGCATACTGCAGACCAGGTGACTTATGCAGAGATGTGTTTCTTTCTGCTCTGAGCCCCGAAGGCCAAGGTCAAGGCGCCAGCCAGGTGGGCATCTGGTGAGGCTGGGGTGCCACATCTGATTCATGAATGGCACCTTCCTGCTGTGTCCTTGGGTAGCTGGAAGGACGAACTCCTCTGCTGCTTTTCTAAGGGAATTCATCCCGCTCTCCAGGGTGCCCGCCCTCAGGACATCATCTCCTCCAAAAGCCCAGCCTCCTAACACAGTCTTCCTGGCGCTCGAGATTTCAACATGGGAACAGTAGGGGACTCGGCCGTTCAAAGCCTGGTGTGGGCTCCAAAGGGGTGAGCAGGAGCTCGGTGCCGTGGAGGCCAGAAGCCCCCCGCCTTCTCCCTGCCCAGACCCCACACGCCTTCACTGTCTTTTCTTCCCTTCCACCAGGTCTGAAAACTCCAAGTGGCTGCGAGCTGGTGGTGGGGGGCGAGCCCCAGTGCTGGGCGGAGGGCCGCTGCCTCCTCTTCGATGACTCCTTCCTGCACACCGCATCCCACGGAGGTGAGCACGTCAGCCTTCCCTGTTGCTTTTTTTTTTTTTTTCAAATCAGGAGACTGTGTTTTTAAGAGAAATTTTGTTTCCAGACCAAACTGAGCAGAAAGTACCAAGTATGGTGCCTTCCATCACCCCCTTCCCAGGGCACACACGCACACACGCACACGCACGCACATGGACGCACATAATTTCCCACTCTGCAGTAGCAGTATTCATGTTATAGTAGATGAGCTAGTGTTGATACACGACTGCCTGAAGTCCACAGTTTACATTAGGGTTCATTCCTGATGTTCTTTCTGTGGGTTGGGACAAGTATATAAGGACATGTGTCCATCATGACAGTGTCATATACAGTTGTTTCCCTGCTGTATTAGTCACCTTTCCATTGCTAAAACAAAATACCTGACACCCACAATTTAAAGGAAGAGAGGTTTATTTTGGGTCACGGCTTCAGAGGTTTCGGTCCATGTCAGCTGGCTCCCAGGCAGGAGCCTCATGGTGAAAGAGTTGGAGGAAGAAAGCTGCTCACCTCATGGCAGCCAAGAAGCAGAGAGCAGGGGGACAGCCAGAGAGGAAGGGGTTGGAGACAAGCACACAGCCTCCCGGGCACAGCCCCAGTGACTGGCTTTGTTCATCCAGGTCCCGCCTCTTTACCGCACAGCCAGCTGTGAACTCACCCACACATTAATCCCGATGAGGTTACCTTCAACAAGCACCCGCTCCGAGCACATAAACCTTTTGGGGGGACACTTCATATTTACGCCGTAACAATTGCCGAAAAAGTCCTCTACACCGCATACAGCCACCCCTCCCTCCCTCCCTCCCTCTCCCTGTTCCCCCGTCCCCACCTTGCTCAGAACCTCATGAAGCCATCTGCACATGCCGGATCAGAAAAGGGAGGTCTGCCAGGCTTCCCGTCTGGCCCTCCGCCAGGGTCCTGGCCTCGGCAGACCGAACCTCTCCCCTCCCCTGCAGGTTTGGCCGAGGATGGCCCACGGGTGGTCTTCATGGTAGATCTGTGGCATCCCAACGTCGCAGCCGCCGAGCGGCAGGCCCTGGATTTCATCTTTGCCCCGGGACGATGAGAACATTGCCCGTGCGGGAGCTGGTGAGGGCAGGGAAGCCAAGTGGCCATGGGACGGTCCAGACACGCCCGAGCTCGGATTCCATGCTCGGAAACCTGTCTCAGTGGGACCCTCTCCTTGGGATTTCACGGCACATGGTATCCTTCTTTCCTTTGGTTACTGTAAATGGAAGATTTCAGCTTGTATTTCCTTTGATTTCTTTTTTTCCCTTCCAATCACTTGCTGTGGAGATTCCTTTCTGGCCTATCAGTGCGTCCCTTTGACTCTGTGACCAGAGATGTGGTGCCCCGTCAGTCTTCTTCCTTTGCTACTTGGTTTTTTTCAGTGTTCTGAAATAGAGTAACCAAACAGTTCCCTGTCTGAATGTCATCATGTAAAACTTCTTGTGATCATCTTCAAAGAAAAAATGAAACACAAGCTGGAGAGCTGGAGAGCTTTGCCTCTGATGCTGGCATACAGGGGACCCTTCACTACCCCAGGCAGGGACAGTCCACAGTCCACGCACCTGGCTGGCTCCCTTCGTGGGAGAGGGGCTACCAGACACCATCAGAGCTGGTGTCTGAGGTCAGGGCCTGAGGAGACTGTCACCCTCGCTGTCTCATCCCAGACTGTCGAGTCCCAGCTAGCAAGAGCGCTGGGCTGGAGGGACTGGAGGCTTTTCTGTAAACGTGCTTTCTAACTGAGCTGGGGCCTGTGTCCTTGAGAGTCAGGTTGGGGCTCCCCCGAGTTGGCCACAGAATGGGATCCGTGCACCTCGTTGCCTGCAGAGCCTGCGGCCACACCAGGCCTCCATGCCTCCTGCTGTACCTGCTTTGACTCCACAGTGGTGAAGGCTGGACTGCCAGGTTGGCTGGTGGGAGCTGTGCCACAAAGGGCCTTGTGACTGCCCGGTGACACTCCAGGAACGCCCTTCCCTGGCAAACTGGAGTCCTGGGTCTGACCGCAGTGTCTGACTTGCTTTGCACTTCTGTTGCTTGATTTTCACTTACCTGTCTGTAGGTAAATGTTCCAGTCCTAGACTTGGAGACAGTGGAAGGGCCAGTCCTGGGTCTTTGTTGTTGCACAGGGGTGTGTGCGTAGTGATAGTAACCCAGGCCAGTGTGCGTGAGGAGCCCTGGTCTCTGTGCTGGCCTTTTGGTCTCCTATGAAGGACGCTCAGATTTTCTCCCAAAGGGAAGGGCCCACAGAGGCCAGTTTGAGGCCCCAAGCCTAAGAAGCCAACTGTTGTTTGCTGATGTGAGTGTCACCTCCTGGCCACATTAGAGATGCCTTCTGGAACACTGTCCAGCCTCAGTTGTAACAAGCCTGGAACAGATGGAGTGTATGGCCGTCACACGCACTGGGCTGGTGTTTCTATCCACACGTGAACCGGGAGCTGCCGGGAGAGGCAGCTGTCAGCAGGAAACGCCACCCAAAATGTCTATCAGCCCGTATGCAGAGATCTCATCTATGGTTGGGTTTTAGAACATCTACGCGGATATGTTCCAGTAATTAGAATGCAGAAAATGGCAGAAATTTCAAACATACCTGAAGTCTTTGTGCTCATTAAGTCTCTTGTTACAGAACCACTCAGGTGCATGACTTCTACACACAACGACCGTTCTGCTCCATGTTTACAAAGCCAACTCCCCCTTCCCCCAGTCCCTTGGGACCTGGCTGCCACACTCAAGTGGCGAGACTGGGGAGCAGAAGATAAATAAAGGATCTTGCTGAAAACCAGAGTATGTAGTAAAGTCATCTGTCGGAAAGAAAAGGGGGCCTGTGAGTGTGTGGCTCTTGGTGAATCCTGTCAGGGAGACAGGTGGGCCACCGCACGGGTGGTGGATTCTGGATGAAGCCAAGTGTGCTTCTGAAGTAATGTGCGTGGGGCAAGGGACTTGAGCTCTTCTTGGAAACATTAAGGAGCTACAGATGACAAGCTGGGCAAAGGATAGGACTCTGGCTTTGGGACTGCTAAGGGTTTGAGACTCAGCGGCAGGAGTTTACTCCCTTGTCACCTTGGGCAAGTCACTGACCTTCTCAAGCCTGTTTCCTTCTCTGCAGAGACAGAACGCTGCACATAAAGGTACACAACAGCATAGTTGACTCCCTGTCTGTCACAGCAAAGACACGGGTAGAGAAACAGGTACAGGAAGGGCGTGATTCATTTCTCCCCTTTGTCTGAGAAGAGGGATATACATGATGCTGGCGGCCAGGAGCCCCAGCAGCCTAGCTCCTGGCATTTTTTGCACAAAAGCCCAGTCCCCACAGTGGTCCCAGCTGGGCTGCTGATGTAGGTGGAAGAGCACCTCTCGCTTGAGGCCAAGATGTCTCTCACCCTCCCAGCGTGTGCACTGTCAACTAGGCAGGTGCTGAGGTTATTTACACGTTGTAGCGAGGGATCCTCAAGGTGAGAAAGGAGAGCTGTCCAGCTGTCCAGCTGCAAATGGGGACCGCTGTCTTCCACCCTGAGCCAGCCTGTCAAGTGCCCTTTGCAGCCTTGCAGTCAAGGCCAGACCAGTACTTGGTTCTCACACGGTCACTCCCCTGACCCTGAACCTTTCCTCCTAGGCACCTGTTCGTCATCCCCCCAAGTCACGCCTTGTCTGGGCTGTCTTCAGTGACAGTGATCAATGTGTAATACCGAGTGCCCTGCAGCCTACGGCAGGGGAGAGGGAGGGCCTACCTACCTAACCCACTGCTCCTTGACAAGGGGCGTTAGAAATGCTGGTGCCCCCAAAACACCTTCCTTCTCTGTTGTGGGAGTGCGGCCTGGCAAGACTGTTTTTCATAACTTATTTCCTGTCGTTGTTCTAATATGTAGCTGGGGCTGAGGGTGGCCGCTCTGAGTAGCAAGGACAGGAAGGGCCCCAGACTAGCCAGCTGGAGAGTCACGCCTGGGCTGTGTCCCCGTGTGATGCTGGGCAGCGCCTGACTTTGGCCCCCAGAGGACGGCTACCATTGTTAGCCCTTCTTGCCAACTGGCCGACAAGCTTCCTGCAAGACTGAACAGCCCTGTGCTCAGTGCTTGGGTTTTTAGGGCCTGACCCAGCCCCGCTCGAGGCCTGGCCAATCAGAGCCTCCCAACCTCCGGGCCGCCCAATCAGATCAGGGCTGGGCACATGACCCAAGTTCTTTTCCTGGCACTGTTGAGGAGAGGCAACTTTTCACAGGGTGGCACTGGGGATTGAGTGGGAAGAAAACCCAAGAATGAGCGCTGCAGAGGCAGCCAGATCCCACCCCGTGCAGATCATCTGGGCCCTGAACACAGCTTTGCCTGAAGCCAGCTCTACCTCTGGACTTTTCAGTTTCATGAGCCATTAAACTGCCTCTATTATTCTTAAGCCACGTTTGAGCTGTGATTTCTATACTGTGTCACCAAAAAGTCCTAATCTGTTCTGAGTTCTGTCCATAAGACAGGCTGGCCTCATGCCTCCTTTCATAGGCCTCAAGGGAGGTTTGGATAATTAGATAATACCTTGTCAAGTTCTAGAAGGATGGGAGGTGCCTGTATGTATTTTTAGAATGCAGACAGGTATGGCAAAGCCTAAGTACAAAATGCTGTTGGGATTTTTGTCATTTTGCTTTTGTGGTACTGCTAATTGAACACAGGGCCTCGTATGTTCTAGCCAAGTGCTCTACCACTAAGCTACAACCAGAACTTTCTCTCTTGAGACAAGGTCTTGCTAAGCTGCCTAGGCTGGTTGTGAACTTGCGGTCCTGCTTCGGCCCTCTGAGTAGATCACAGGTGTGATCAAGACGCTGTTTTTAAGGATCAGCTTGCCCACTGTCAGTAACCTTCCATAACAGCCGCCTCTTGCTTACCAGATGTAAACAAAGGGAACAGGACAGAATAAGGCCACATATTTCAGAGTTTCTGGCAGATGGCAGTGAAAATACTTAAGCAGATTGTAGCATGAGGTGGCAGGAGGCGACACACACAGGGACTGGTTTACTTCCCACCTCCTTCCTGGGTACACATGTTGGTCCCTTAGTCCCCCATGTCCATGCGTGAGCCACCCTCAAATTTACAGTGGAGGTGCTTTTTTCAAGTACAGAGACTGTTATGTAGCTTGTAAGGATCCTTTCCCTACGTCGTCCCATTCAGGACCTGGGGGATGAGGCCAGGTGGCCAGCTGGAGGGAGGTGGAATTGGAAACCAGGTGTGCAAGCCTGCTGCTTGGTGCAGTGGGCCCCCCATACCCATGGGCTCCACAGCCACAGATTCAACCAGACTCAGATCAAAAATATTTGGAAAGAAAATGTGTCTGCACTGAACATGTACAGACATTTTTCTTGTCGTCATTCCCTGAACAGTGCAGGAGAACAACTATTTCCATAGCAGTTACATTGTGAGAGGTAAGTGATCTAGAAAGGACCTAAAGTCTCCAGGAGGATTGTTCAGGTTATACACAAATACTGCACCCTAAGGGACTTGGGCAGCCTCAGGATCCTGGGACTAATCCCCTGCAGATACCCAGGGACAACTGTGTCTGCCCAGGTCTGGACACAAACCAGCTTCACCCTGGTGTGCAGAGGGACCCCAGGGAAGCTGCCTGCCTTCTCTGCACATTCCCAGGACCCCCTTTCCTGAGTACCCACAAGAGGCCCACCTTGCACATGACTGCTCCAGTTTCCACGGCAAGAAGGTGCAGAGCTGTGATGTGGGCCCACTAGCACTCAAGCCCCCACGCCCTGCTGCTGAGGCTGGCACCGGCTGGGTGGACTGGGGAGGGAGGAGGAAGGCAGCGCCCTTGAGCAGCCAGCTTGTCCTGGCTCCTGCCTACCGGGCATCAGGCTGGGGAGCACTCCTCCCGGCCACCAGGAGCAGGGCTGCCACCGGGCGTGCACCCGAGCACGAACGGGCAGGTCAGACAGCCTCTGGCTCTGTACTGTGCGGAAGCAGCAGCCTGGATCTGACTCTCAGGAGAACAGCTCAGTTCCAGTTCGGACATTTGGAGGTGTCCTTTTTTCACCTTGAAGCCCTCAGAACCTTCACCTAAAGCATCCCAAACTAAATGAGCATGTTGCGAAAAGACGCGGAGTGTCTTCTTTCCCTAAGCTAGATGACAGGTGCTGCTTTCAGCGCGGATCTCACCATGCCCTCACAGAGGGGCCCGTGGCGGTCAGAATGGAGAGGGCGAGCCAGGGACAGGTGCCTTCCCGCCCTGCTGCTCCCTCCCTAGAAGCGAGCAGAGGAGGCCGCGTTCAGGTGTGTGCAAGTCCGTGTGCCTGTGCTGGGAAGCCAATGTACAATCCCTATGATTTCATTGTCTATCGCCCGGCTCCTGCTCGCTCTGTGCGCGCCTGGGGCTCCTTTCCCACCTCCAGACAGTGCCTGTCACCAAGCAGGCGCACCTCTGTCCACCCCCAACCTGCGTCCAGGCACCGTCACTTCCCTCCTCCTGAGTGCTCATTCCTCAGATGTGCCCCTGGCCCAGCCCCTCCCAGCTCCAGGCCACTAACCTTCCACCTGGGCAGCCGCAGCCCGGTACTGCCAGTTCTCTCTCTCGTGGCTTCCCATCGGCAGGAGCTGCAGAGCCCTGCTGAGAGCAGACAAGCCATCCTGCTTAGTCTCCCCTTTGCTGCACCTCTGCGAGGCCTCACCTCTCCCGCTGTGCTCTGCACTCCATGCTGTACTCCTGAAGAGGGAGGCTCAAGTATCAGGACAGACAGCAAGTTTTCAGGTGGGTGTATTGGTTTCCTGTGACTGCTGTAACTAATTCCTACAAACTTGGTGGCTTAAAGCAACAGAAATTCATTCTCTCACAGTTCGGGAGGCTCAAAGTGTAAGGTCAGCTTCACTGGTCCGAACTCCACATGTCCTCAGCAGGCTCCAGGATGGAATTCTTTCCTTGCTTTTCCCAGCATCTAGTGGCTCTGGGCTTCCTGGACTCGTGTCCCTTTGATCTATGCCTCCCTGTTCACACGGCCTCCCCTGGGGGGGGACGGCACATCTCCCTCAGCCTCTCCCATGGAAATGCAGTGATGGCATCTACGGTCAAGCGGGATAATCCAGGATAATCCTCATCTCAAGATGCACAGACTTTACCACACCAGGCAACATTCCACATGCAGGGATGGGGACTTGCTGTCTTTGGAGGCCACTGCTCAGTTCGCTGCTCTGAGCCTATGGCCTGCTGCAAGGAGGCCCGCACCAGCAGAGGTGTCTGTACTGACCCACTTCGGGTCACTGCGGTGACCGGAGGAAGTGGGAGGAGCCACACTGGAAAGGAGCACACAGGGATAAAATACACCAGCAACGCCAGCAATCGTGACTGCCACACGATGCTAGTCTCCACTTGCTGCCGCTGTGGAGATGACAAGAGCAGATGATGCCTAGATGCTCCCTCCGGTGGGGAGGCTGACTGATTAGGCCGTTTCCCCAGGGATCAGACGGCCACTATTCATCTCTCCTGGGAAGAGATCCCTGCTGTTCACAGGTGGCAGACACAGCGGGGACTGAGCCAGAACAGAGCCTCCTGCGCCCTCCCCTCCTGTGCTGTCAGCTGTGAACTGTCTTTGGAGTCTGTGGTCCTGGGTTACAGTGGCATTCCGGATGTCGACTGTGGCAACAAGGCAGGCCGTCCTGCAAATGCCTGCTTCCCGCACTGCCACAGGAGGGTGTAGTGCTCACTGCAGCAAGTGGCAGCTGCCACGGCCCCACCGTGCTGCTCTTCTGAGGGCGCCGCGCTCTTAGACGTTAATTTGAGCATACGGGTCTGGGGCTGTGCATATGCCACATCCTGAAAGCTGCCCCAGGGCCCTCAGATACTGGAATGAGAAGCTGGGGTTTAAGTGTTCATTTCCTGGCAGCCTCCAGGCCACAGTCACAAGACTTAGAGAAACTGGCCCAGCCACCAGGGTCTGAGGAGACCGAGCGGTGCCTCTGCGGTGGAAACAAAGCAGGACCAGAGCTGTAAAGCCAAGAGGAAGGCAGCAGGTATTTCAGGACTTCGCCTTCGTGAGTTAACTGCAGTTGGATGAGATTTAGGGAGTCCTAAACAGGGCCTGGTGTGCTGGGAAGCTGGTGCTCACTGGGGCGTGGCTGCAGCTCACACTCCTTAGCTGGCCACACTGAGTGCAGGGATGGAGAAAAGTGTCTGGGGAAGAAACGCACAGCTGGCCCTCTGTGCCCGTGCAGTCTGCATCCACAGCCTCGACTAGCCACAGAGCAAGCTGCCTGGGGGAGAATTCATCTGCCCCAGACACGTACAGATAATTCCTTGTCATTATTCCTTAATACAGTTCACAACTACTTTCACAGCATTCACACTGTATTAGGTATCATGAGTGATCTAGAGATGATTTAAAGAATACAGGCGGATGTGCGTGGTTCTGTGCAAATACTACGCGATTTAGGACACGAGACTTCGGTACCATGGGGGATCTGGGAACCAAACCACCTACACTAAGCGCTGACTCTATATGCATGTATACACACACACACACACACACACACACAAAACATCTTAATGCTCACCTTAACTTTATCACTAGCAAGGTTACAATTACCCATGGTTTGGGGCCATTTTATTTTTAGCCCTTGGAAACCTGTCTCAAGAAAAGACACCGCATCATAAATATTAGATATTTTTCATTGACATGAAATCATTAACATCACCATTTTCAAATGGCACTTCCGGTACTGGCAGTAAACATTCAGTTGAGATTCAGCCTGCAATCTGCATCATAATATCACAAAAGGCTTGATTAGAAGTAGCAGAGCCGACATGTGAGGTGCCAGCTAGGACCAGAAATACAGGACAACACAGCCGCTGCCAGAGGGCGTGGTCCTGCTCTCCCTCCACTGTCTTGGATGCTCCTATCTGGGACACTCACTGGACGGGGGGCAGCTGCACAGCCCCCTCCTTCCCAATTCTCCACCTTGACCACAGGGGACGCGACAGGGTGACCTCCACGGCCCCGGTTCTCATCTGCACCATCATGACTTGTCCCACTACTGTATACCAAGGACCCAGCTCCCCTCATTCACACACCTCCCAGGAGGACCGTGCGGGGACACCCTGAGCAGCGGCGGTGGGGACGGCGTGGTAACAGACCCACCTCCTGACTGCAGTCAGGCCCACACAGCCACCTGGTTGCAGGGCTGAAGAAGACTCTAAGACAGGGACAGCTGAGTGCTACAGAGTGCTGTCCCCGAATGCTGTGGCAGCCGTTCAAGCCGGGATGGATAGCAGCAGGAAATAGTAATCGTTTCCGGCTCCATATGACGGGGAAACTGACCCTGGACCTCTTTGGTATGAGGAGACAAGTTGCCACCTTGCCCCAACACTGCTGTGATCAAGTTCTTTACCACGTGCGCTGTGTCTGCAGACCCAAAGAACAGTCCCCAGACACACGCATCCCAATCTGGAGAAGGAGTCACCAAAACTCAAATAGTACACTCGTTAAAGGTACTACTCCAAGAAAAATAAAATGGACCTTTTCCATTATAAAACACAGAGCTTTCTTTGCTGTTGTTGTCTCAGGGTTGCTGCCAGGCAATGAACACAGGCTGCAGCCTGGCTCACAGCAAGTTCACCCCGTGCTTCAGCAGCTTCTGTCTGGCTTTGCCTGCAAGGCTGAAGGCTCCATCCTGTGGGTTCGGGAAGCCAGAGCCCCGAGTGGCGGATACCAGCGGCCGGAAGTAGGTCTCCTGGGCAGGGCTGCAGCAGGCATACACAGCCGTGGAGGCGTTCCTGTGGGAAGAGGGAAGCAGATGGTGGTCCAGCGGGGCCAGCAGGAAGTGTGGCCACAGAGACCTCGGCAAGGCTGTCCTGGGACCCCGGCACTCCAAGCGCTATGGCGTGCACCGTGTGGCGCAGGGTTCGATTTATTCATTTGAGTTTCAGGACTCAGTGCCAACAGCAGTTTCCTCTTCCTTTCAACTCACTGCAGGCCGGCAGAGTCCATGGTGGGACCTGATGTCTCAAACCATGTCCCCATGGGGCCTCAGTTTCCCCAAGTCTAGCCTGAGAGTAGAATCAGGGACCACGAAGGCTCATCTCCCTCAAATCTCTCCTCTGTGAGGAGTGAAGAGAATCCCACCCTCTTCTGGCTTCTCCTGCAGGGACCCCAGGGGCCTGAGGGCTGGATGACTTAGCATCCTCCCCTCTGGCCACCCAGGGAGACGAGCTCTCCACATGGCCACGGGAGGCACTGTGGCCTGGTGGAGTTCGGGCAGGTCGAAGCCACGTAGCTGGGTGCCTGGCTTTTTCATCTGTACAATGGATACGACAATGGTATGTCTCCTCGTTGAGGGTTTTTATAAAAGAGATTATGCAGTAGACATAAGTGTAAATTGCTCAGCACATGGGGAGTGGCTCAGAGAGGCCAGCTGCTGTCTCCAGTGCCTTGAGCTATAGATCCCTCTTAGCTCCCAGGAAGGTGAAACGCTGAGTTGTGAGGCTGGTGGAGCAGATGCTGGCATTCTCCTTGCTGTCACCTCCCACAAAACAGCCACACATACCCCAACACAGCCAGGTCCCACAGCAGTGCTGCAGATGCGGCTCGCACCCGGCTGCCAGCCGGGGGCAGCTCTGAAGTGCAGCTAGTGAAGGCTCACTGATGATGGGAGATGGAGTGAAGTGCCAGCTGGGGACAGCGTGGCAGGTGACAGGGCGTTGGAATGCCACCACACTGAGGTTCCTGTGTGCCTCAGAGACCGGGGTCCCAACCCACCCACCCACCAAAGCTGCCCCCTCAGACTGAAACCTATGAGGGGAAAGTGTATGCACTTGAGAGCCATGGAGGCCTGGCTTCAAATCCTGACCCTAAAGTACAGTACAAATGTGGCCCCCGGGGCAAGCTGCAGGTCTTACTGATGCTTCAGCTTCCTCTTCTGTGAACTGAGGGAAAAAAGTGCACTGGACCGGATCGTTCCAAGGGCAAATGGAAAATCATACACAGAGCAGGCCGCCACCTCGGGCCCCCGGTCTTGTCTTATCTTCTGCTAGCAGTTTTGTAAGAGATGCACACAGACAGAATGAAACAATCTAGTTGGCTAAATGCTGTAACTTACAATAATAACTAACAGATCAGTATCTATGCAATGTTGTGAGAAAACCAACTGGAAGACACTACATTAGTACAGTCCTTTTTTCTAGAAGAAGGACTATAAAGCCACTTAAAAGAAAAACACTTATAATCCATATTTTATATACAGAAATAAAAACCATCACAACGACAAAACCAGGAGTAACACAGCAAAAGGAGAAATGTGGTCATTTCTTGGGTGTGTGATGGGCATGGGGAAGAAAATGCCACCCTTTACAGATTTCTAAATTTGTTTTTAATATGAGCATGTATTGCTTTTGTTAATCTCAAAGACAACAATGTTATTTCAGCATCATTTCTGGCAAGGACACACCTCAGGAATGGGTGGGACTCTGTGACAGTGAGGAGTCTGGGTTTTGTCACTGATGGACCTAAGTGTCTAAAGCAGGAAGGGACCATAAAATCCCTGGGGCAGGAAGGCATGAGAGCAGATAAAGGAAGGCTTTGAACACAGTAACCAGAATGTTCTTCACTGTGGACCACCACACTAGTGGCCTGACCCACAGGGGTCCCCATGAGCAGAACTGTGGGGGACAGACCTGGGGCTAGCTCAGGAGGCTCACCTGACGGTCATCTCATACAGCGTGGGCTGCTGGGCGAAGTCCGAGTGCATGAGGCTGATGGCCTGGAGGAAGTGGCGGTCCTGGGCTGTGGCCACTGAGGGCAGGTTGGCTTCCGGGGAAGAGGACACAGAGGTGGTGAGTAGCGGCCTTTCCACTCCCACAGGATCTCTTGGGTGGGCTCAAGGCTTGGAGTATGGATACCGAGGAAGAGGGAGAGGCGCACACACAGGATGCCACCATGCCGCCAAGTTCTGCCTGTCCCCCAGAGGCCACAACTGGTTCCTGCCCAGGGACCGTGAAATTCTAGGCAGACCTTATCGGGGCTATCTGAGCAGGAGTGAGTTCCTTTCACAACAGTGGGAAACACCAAGCAAAGACGAATGAGCCAAGGGGAGTCGGCTGGGTTCCCAGGGAGGGGGCTCCCTGACCGGGCTCGGGTACTATGGTGCAGTGCCGACATCCTGCCACCACTTCTGGAGCTGTCCTCAGCCCTGCACCCCATCGGCTCCTTACCCATGAGCACATTCTGGATGTGGTCGTGGTGCACAAAGCTGTAGGTGCCGCCTGTGGGGCCAGTCCGGTCTCTAGGCAACGTCTCCTTCAGATGCACCTCCAGCCCATTCAGGGACGCCAGGCTGCTGTGGTACTGCAGAAGGCAGGACGAGAGTCACAGGAGGCAGGATGGCCTAGCGGCCCCAGCAGGGCCTTCCATCTCACCTCCGGCTCAGTTAAAAATCCCCCGAGGATCTCAGGGGCTGCTTGACTTAAATGGACTCTGACCAGTGTTTCTGCCAATTTTCAGAGAAACACTAACCTACACTCTATGTTCTAATGTTTTTAAATTAAGGACTATATTGTAGAAAATAAGAGAGTTGGGCCAAAAACTAAATTAAAAAGAAAAGGGAGCAAAAAAAAAAAAATTGCCCACAATCTCACGATAGTCAGTTACCACCATGGCACACCCCCTCTAACCATGCCTGCCTGGGGCCATGCACGCAACAGTGCTGACGGCCTGGTACCACCTCTGGTTTTCAGCCAGCCTGGCTGAAGTCCCCCAAAGATGTCATGTACCAGCATCTCTCCGCTGCACTAGGTTGGTGCCACTCCTAGGAGACTGACACGTGTCACTCTGGCTCCCTATGCTTGGTGGCTCGGGGAAGAACCTAGTTGAGGATGGCTACCAAGGAGATGAGGCCCACACTTGTGTTTTTCAAAATCTCCCAATAGATGGGTAGTGTGTAAATCCAGTTGTAACGCTGAACTGTATCTCTTTGTATAATTTTTTTTTTTATAAAATAAAAATCAGATCAAACCACAGACAGTAATGATACAGCCTGAGCTGCTTTCCTGGTCCTTAAATCCTCAGGGGCGTCACCCCTGGAGGGCACATGTATTCTGCAGGCTGTGCTCAAGGCTGCACTGAGGACCTCGGTCATGTCCGTGTAGGTTCCATCTGAAGTGGGGCTTCCTGGGGTTGCTTCAGCCACAAGAAGACCACAGTTCCCAAGCATCAGACAGCTACCACGTAAAGACATCTGAGCTTGGCGACTTCCTAGCCAGGTGACCAGGGGCAAATTATTAAGTTTCCTGTGCTGTTTTTTTTGTTTTTTGTTTTTCTTTTTTCCCCATCTGCAAAATGGCTTAAACAAAGAGGCAGAGTTAAGTAAAAAGCTGTGTGCTCCGGAAAGTCAGGCACAACCTGCCGTGGTCAAATGACCTGGACACCCTAACCAACACCGAGTGTAGCAGGCACTAAGGAGCCCCCTGTATGGATGGACGTGTGTGTGCACACTCATGAGTACACATGGGTACCCACAAGAGCTGAGACCACAGCCTCACCAGAAGCTTCCAGACCTTGGGAACCTGCCAACAGTCATCGCTTCCATTCCGAGTTGGTGCACCAAGGGAGGGATGGCCGGAACAGAAAGCCAGTGACCATCCTAAAACCTGGTCTCCCTGCAGGTACTGAGCTCTGCTTCTAGAATTTTTTGCCCAACTTGTACCCAACATAAAATCACTTAGCCACAAACATACAGTTGATCACAGGATGTTATATCGGATGACACATGGACAATTTATACTGATAACTAAGTGCTTTCATCAATGGCAGGAGTCAGCAAACTATGGCCTATGAGCTAAATCCAGCCTAATGCCTGTTTTTCATATAGAAGTAAGAGTGGCTTTTACATGGCTTTTATATTTTTGTATGGTTGGGGGAAAATGTATAATGCTGTGACATGTGAAAACTATCTGAAGCTCCAACATCCATACTCATGAAGTGTTCTTCGCACACATCCACAGCAGTTATTTACGTATTTTCTATGGCTGTTGCATATGCAGCAGCAGAGCTGAAGGGCTGCACAGAGCTGAAACAGCCGCTCTGGGGTCTTTACACAGAGTTTACCAATCCTGATAGATAAAGTGACCCTCGAAACAGCCCTGGGGGCGCAGGCCTGGGGCTCATTCCGGGTCCCAACTTCCAGTCCACACGACAGCAAAGGGCTGGGAGGCCCGTGGGGACCGTGACACACAGAAGCAGCAGTGCGTGGGACACGCATTCACAGAGAAGCACAGTTGCACTGGCAGGAGGAAGGGAGTGCTCTTCCATAAATATTTCATGAAACACTCTCACCCGAGCTTCAGGCCTTGTCTACTACACACAGACAGCTCGCTGTCCTCATGGGGCAGTGAATATAACTGATCTGACCACAGTATTTGAAGGTCACTGAGCTGATCTTGGGCTCCAGCAGGGAAGCCACAGCATCAGTGGCTCTATGCTGCCCCCTGGTGGGAGCCTACTCTGTTCCTCTGAACACCTCCCAAACCCTGCCCTTCTGGCTGCTTCCCTCAGCGCGCTTCCTGCCACATTCCCACCAGCCTGCCGACCCCCCTGCAAACCTAGAGGTCCAGCTGAGCCACTGAAAGACAAGCTGGCAACATGAAACGGCGGCACCTTGGCATGTAATGTCCAGGCCCCTTTCTAAGGGACTGTGCCCACTGTCCCATCTGGCCTATACCTGAGCCAGCAAAAAGCTGCAGGGAAATCGGGTCAAGAATTTTCTGTGCAGGTCTGGGGCAGAAAGGCAACAAACAATCTTCTCCAATTATAAAACAGACTTTGGGTCTGAAAAACTCACTGTTGAACCAGCAGGTTGATCCAAGTTAGTTACCCCTACTCTTTTTAGAAAAGACTAGCTTTTCCTCTTCTATAAAAGTGCATTTTATTTCTTGGGGCTTTGCCAGCATTAAACCCTACTCTTCATGCAAGCTCATGGAGGAGACAAGCCAAGCATCACGTCCACCTAGCAAGAGCCACAGAGGGCAGGGCAGTCACCTGTTCCTTCGTCTTCCCACCTAGCACAGTGAGGGCAGATGAGTCAGGGCCAGAGAGGCTGAGGCAAGGGAATAAGAAGCCAGCAAGAACTCTGGAGGCACTGCTCACCTAAGATCTGTCTTACACAGGCCCAGTTTTCTTGCTGGTAGGATGGGAGTTGCAGTGCCTCCCCTCTAGAGCTGTTTCAAAGCTTGGCTAAAATAACAGATGTGAAGTAGTATTTAGCATATAGTAATGCAGAACAAACCTCCTCACAGAGCAGCCTGTGCTACTTTTTTCTTCCAAGGGAGAAGGTAAGAAGAAAGAAACTGTGTCTACGCACTGTATCCCACACTGGGCCTTCAAAAAGCATTTCTGAGGCTCAGCACAGAGCAGAATAGGTGGTGAAAACCAAAGCAGGGAGATGAGATGTGGGCAGCTGCAGCCCTATCCCCCTTCGCTGTTACAAGAGAGATGAGTGGAGTGACTCAGCTATCGTGAATGAGGACAGAGGAAGCAAGCAAGCCACAGCGTGGTGCCCCGGGGTCTGCGGAAAGGGGACTGATAAGCCAGCACCTTGCAGAAGAGCAGCCTCCTCCCTCATCTGTGCTCCAAGGTGACTTGTTCATTTATGGAGGGTCACAAGCCCTGCATGCTAATAAGATCGGCTTAGAATAATATAGATTTAAGACTAAAAACAAGGCAAGCCCCAGGACACCATTCGCCCTGCAGCAATTTCAACCTGCTGTTCTTTCTGCTACCACTTTCCCTGCCAACTAAAACAAGGCTGTCACCATAGCAACTGAATCGCCAGCGTGGGCTTGGGCCCTACCGAAGGTCAGACTACTGCTCTAAGAGGGGAAGGGGCTGGAACGGTTTAAGACGAGCCCCCAAAGCCAGCTGGGACTTCAGATCTCCCAGCATTATAGGAAAGCACTTTGGGTCACCACTGTGTAATGCTGGGGATCCAGAGGGAAACGCAGGGTTTCCGAACTCCCACCCGAACTGACTGCTGCAGAGTGCGGACTCCAGTCAACACAGAACCTGGAGCTGGCCAGCCACGATGCACGACGGCTGAGCGTGCAGCCTTTGCCTGCACTGTCTCTCGGAATGTGGAACAGGAGGCACAGCCCACGCTACTGATAAGGATGCAGAGGCTCGGAGGGCAAGAGCCTGAGTGCACCATCTCACGGCTAGAGAATGACACGGCCAGAACTCCACCAGCCAAGACCCGGAGGAAGAAGCGGCAGAGAACCAACACCTAGACGCCTTTGCACCGCTATCGCACTGTGTGTGAGGCTCAGCCCCCCCAGCCCCTGAACACCAAGGAGGCCGGCACTGCCCTCCCCCCAGGGCCACACAGCAGAAGGCTGAGCCAGCCCATCCACATTTCTAGGAGGCTGCCAGAGGAGGGGTCTGGGGACACTCACCACCTCCTGGACAGCTGCAGTGTCTCTCTGCAGCGGTGCCTCAGCCAGCAGGGATAGCACCAACCCCTTAACACTGTGAGTGTAGAGGTTCATCTGCATGAGACTCCTGGGGACCCCGGTTGGGGTCAACCTGGAGTCAACTCTGTCTCCAGAGAGGCCGTTGCCCTGGGAGTCTGCTGAATCTGAAATGCATTCTAGACCAGTGGCTGCGAGGCTGTCACGGACTCCTTCAACCTGCTGATCTACTCCTTGGTCCTCCCCAGGAAGCTCGCTTCTGCTCTGCTCTGGATCTGGGTGACGGCACAGAGGCCAGCTGCTCTGCTTGGGGAGGGAGTCTGCTCCGGGAACAAGGGTGTGGCTGCTGGTGCCAGGAAGGTCTTCATGCTGCTCTCGTGCTCCATTCTGGGCGAGCACATCCAGCGGGCAGGGAAAGAGGTGGCTGCTGGTAGCCATCTCCTCAGGTGGCAACGGTTCCAGGCTGCTGGCATCACTGACAGAGTCCTTGCAATAAAGCCCTCTGCCACCTGGGGCACACCCTTGAGGGAAGGCGCAGCGACCTGAGGATGCTCTCGCTTCCTGAGCTTCTGGAATGTGGATGTCAGACAAGTCAATCTCCTCCTGGGGAAAGCCTAGTTCCTTGTGCAGTGAGCAGGTGACGCCAGGGACCTGCCCCCCGGCAGCAGTGTACAGTCTCGTGGGCCCCCAGTCCTCCATCTCATGGCCAGGCAAATGTCCGTTCTCTCCCTTACCATTTGGCCACAGTCTGCTGGGGGACATGGGCTCCAGGGTGGTAGCTGACAGCCGAGCCGTGGATGCCATTTGCCTGGTGGCATCTTCTTTTAGGGCAGGTGTGTTCCAATCCTTTCCAAAATGCTGGGCTGTGCTGTCCTGGGGCCTGGCCAGCCTGGTGAATAAGACACACACAGGAGGGGGCACAGTGACTGAGTGTGGGGCGAGTGCTGTTCCACGGGGGAGACGAAAGCACTGATTCCCTAACTGGCACAGGGTCAGTGACAATGGGTGCCTAAGGCCACAGAGCCTAAGATGCCTAAGCCTTTGACTCATGGTCAAACCACAGAAGTAAAAGGAAGGTAGCATCTGGTCCTTGGGCCTTCCCAGAGTGAGACCAGGACCTCCTACTGAAAATGCGGCTCCCTAAGTAACACTCATTCACACCTCGGTGGGTCTCCTATACATCAGGCACCGTCACAGGGCACCTGTGAAAAAGAGACATTGTGCAGGGAAATGGACTTGCCCAAGGTTACATGGCTGATGAGCAACACATCTAGGATTTGGAGCCCACTCTTAGATCCACCCTCAAGCTGCAGATGCCTGCTATTAACACAGCACGGGGAGGGGATGGGGCTGAGGAGGGATGGAAATACCCGGGTTTCTTTCGATGGACATGTAAGCGAGTAACTTATGTGTGCTGTTAGATGACTCCCTGGGCAATCCCTGAACTACCTGGGCATGTGCTCCACCGGGAACTCATGCAGACTGGCAGCTTCCTCTTCGGTCAGGAAGACAGGGGTGATCTGGACATTTGGGGGGAATGCTGCTCCTGGAATTGTAAAGCAACATGGACAGGGCTCTCCCTGGGCCGGAGAAAACAGAAGGGCAGAAACTGTTCTCGCAGTGACCCACCCAACCCACACGCCAGCTCAGAGGGCATGCAGGAAGGCGGCCTTCAGCCCAGACACAAGCCACAGCGGCAGCTCTGGCACCGTGACCAGCTCGGAAACAGTCCCTACAGGCAGCACTATCCCAGCTGGGGAGAAGGGGGACATTCAATGGAAGAAAGTTTAGTGCTACATAATTTAAAAAAAAAAAAAAAGACACAAGCTTGGAAAAAAAGTACTTCCAACTGATGAAGGGATTGCTCCAAATTAGGCTTCCGTGGAAAAACACGTCCTCAGGCAGTCACCAGAGCCCTGGGACCTGCCGGAGCAACGTCACAGCACAGAGTTCAGGCAGGTCTGCACGCAGGGATCCGGAAGGTACGAGCTTAATACGGAGGATTCCGGTGCACAAGCCTGACCCTGAGGCTCCACTCCTCACATCTTCTGAGCAGAGGAAATAAACATAAGGGATGGGCTGGCCTGACGTGGCTTGTCCAGTGATGGGCAGCATGGGAGTGCCATCCTCAAAGGTCAGAGCGCAGCGCTCCACTTACCCGGGTCCTGCACCATGTCCCCTGCTGCAGGCAGTCTCTGAAAACAAACACGCACACACGTTGGTGCCGGGCACCACCTCTCCTCTTGACCCAACCGTCAGGAATTCACCACACCATCTGTTCAGGCCTCGCCAAGCCCAGAGAGGGAGCTCGTCCCAGCCACAAGCCGAGAGCCTGGCAGATGGAGCGCAGCTCCCCCAAGCTGCTCACCCCACCATGGCTAGGAGGAGGCAAGGACCAGCCTGCTCAGGCGCACATACTGCTCTGAGTTCCGATTGGCTCAGTTTCTCCCTCCGGGAAACAAGCAAGAACTCATGGTCCCTGCACCACAGGAACTCGTTCTAGAACCAAAATGTGCAAGTCCTGTGACTCTCACCCAAAAATCTCATCTGAACTGGACCCAGCACTGTACCAGACTTCTCACTTACTATGGTTCACAGCCAAGGCCAGAAACTTGGGGATTTTCTAACAGAAAAGCAGATTTAGCTCAGTGGTTACAGTGCTTGCCTAGCAAGCATAAGGTCCTGAGTTCGAAAAAAAAGAAAGAAAGAAAGAAAGAAAAGAAAAGCAAAAAACCTGAAGGTTCCAAAAGCAACTATTCAAACCAAACACAAACCCAAACTGCTCTTCTGGCCAAACTGACTTTCACTCCTGCGAAATGATATGGCTCACTTTCTTCAAAGATTTAAAAAACTCATCTTCAGGATATTACACCATGCACAAGCTTACTCTAGACAAAAATTCTTTTTAAAAAAATCGCATATAATCCCTTATCCTCAAGCTAGTAACCGTTAATATTTGGATATTTTTCCTTTAAATTTATGCATTTTTTGTACTTCTGAGATATGAAATGAAATTTGACTTTTCAGCTGAGTCCATTTTCTCTATGCCTGTAATCCCAGCAATCTAGGAGGCTGAGGAAAGAGAACTACTAGTTCAAGGCCAGCCAGGGGCCTTACATCCCCAGTACTAGAAAAAAAAATCAATTTGTCCACTTAAAACAGTAATATGTACTTCCCGTCTTCAAAACATCTTTGGCCATTTTAAATAGCTGGCTCAAATCTTACGAAGCTTAAAGCAGAAGGGGTAAATTAGTCATTTTCTGACTGTAGGCCAGTGGTTGGCTAACTTTTTCTGTAAAGGGTAAGACGATACGCACTTCCGGCTTTATGAGCCACACGGCCTTGTCCCAAGAGCAGTTCAATAGAGCTTTATGTGTAGGCAGGTGGCCCACAGATAAGTTTGCCAAATCCGACCTTACACATTTTCCACATCCGCCAATCCTGTTGTGAGAGAGGCTTTTTTCCCCACCCAGTACTGGGAATCCAACCCAGGGTCTATACAAGCACTCAACTACATCCCCATTCATTCATTCATTCGTTCATTCATTCAATCAGTCCTGGGATTACACCCAGGACCTACACTTCACACTGGGTTACATCCCCAGCCCTTTTTTATTTTGAGACAGGGTCTCAGTAAATTGCCCCAGCTGGACTTGAACTTGTGACTCTTCTGCCTGAGCCACCTGAGTAGCTGGGATTACAACTGTGTGCCACCAAGCCTGGCTTATTTTTAAATTTTATTTTGAGACAGGGTCTGGGTAAATTGCTCAGGCTGGCCTCAAACTTCTCATCCTCCTGCCTCAGCCTCCCAAGTAGGTGGGAGGTGTGTGCCATTGCACTGGCCAAAAACAAGAGTTTCGAATATAAATTCTTTTCAGCAGTTACAGCTTTTCCTTAGTATAGATTTCAAATAGAATTACTAGAAGGAAGGGACATCCTTAAAGCTCCCATCATCAAACTGTTTCCAAGAAAGGGCACGTCTACCGAGCTGCACCAGTGAGGAGCCTGGGGAGAGGCCCGCCAGCATCTGACACGTCTGCTGACTGCACGAGGAAGGGAGAGCGTCATGACACGCTGAATCTGCCCTTTAACAGCCTGAATACACAAAATGAAAGAAAAAAGCACTGGAAGAGAACCGCCAGATACTAGCAGTGGTTATCTCTGTGTGGCCCAATTGTGGGCAATTTTATTCCCCATGACTGTATCTTTTGTTTCCCACTATAAACGCAATTAAATGAATACCAAATGAAAATATTATAAGAGGTGATGTTTCCTTAAGTTTCTCAAAGGACACATTCTTTACAGTGGGTCTCTGAAAAATCTAAGCTTTCTCTGATATAAAGACCATCCTGACAGCAAATCAAATTCTGCAAGCCACTTGTTTGAAGAAAGGGCAACTATCCAAACCTACCAGGTGGAAAGAAAACGCTTCTTTTCAACCTTGTCAGTGGCTTCCCTTGCAAGGAAAAGTGCCCTAACAGACCAGGGTCCTGACAACACTGTGTGAAACAAACGCTGCAGGCTCAGACTGGTGACAGGCGCCGTGGGACGGGCATCTTGGCCAGGCGGGGAGCGCTACATACCTGGTCCTGAGGTGCAGGTCGGTGAAGCAGGATCTTGGCAGTGAGGGAGGGCACAAGCTGGGTGCTTACAATCCTACGGGTCAGACACAGGAACAAGAGCACTGAGAGAAGGGACACACTGGAGTCCTCTGCGTTTAAAATACGCCTAACGTTCCACGCTGGACATGGATGGTGTGGGAGTTTTAACTGGTAAAGCCCTTACGAAGGGCACTCTGGCAGTTGTTATCAACAGCTAAAATGTTTAATAAGCATTTTGACCTCTTGCATCAAGATATATGCAGAAGAGTGCTCATTACAGGGGTTGGGGATTTAGCTCAGTGGTTACAGAGCTTTAGCCAAGTGCAAGGCTCTGAGTTCGATCCCCAGCAGCACCCCCCCAAAAAGGATATTCATTACAAGGAAAATGGGAAACAAGTAAAGAACTGAATGTCCATCAGAAAGAGTTATTAAATAAATCATGGTATAGCCAGATCACCAACCCAGGTATGGCCTTTCCAAAAACAGATGGACCAATATGGCCTGGTAAAGAAATCTCTACTGTACACATTGAGTAGAGGAACTCTATGATCCCACTTTTGTAGACAGCAGAAGTAAACAAAATCAATACATGTGCCTACGTGTAAGTGTGGGAAATGCACAGAAAGAGCCTGGATGCTCATCAAATGCTGACTGTGGGGGTGGGCTAAGAGCGAGGAAGACAGAAAGGGGACTTTTCAATGTGTTCTGTATGCTTCTCTATTGGCAGATTTTTTTTTTAACAGTGAGAAAGTGTTAAGTACTAACCATACAATTTAAAAATATACAGGGAATGTAAAATAAAGAAAAACTGCTATCTTTGATGGCTCTGTCTTGGCAACCCTGCAACCCTGTCAGCTTGGCAACCCTGCAAGCTGAGGCAGAGCGTACTGCTCAGAACAGGGGAAGGGACAAGGGAGAAGGTGCATGGGGGACTGTGCTCGGTCCTTCTATGTCTGTTGAGTTATTTCATTATCCACACAGGGGCTCTACTTCCCAGAAGAGAAAGCCAAGGCTAGAGGGCTGGGAGGGAGAGAAGTGAGGGTTCCAGGCCCAGCCTGTCAGGCCGAGAGCTCTGATCTCAAGAGCCCTTCCAGAAGCACCTGGTGTGCTCCTCAGCTGCACAGCCACCTGATCAGCAAGGCCCTCTGGGCTCTGACCCTGGCTAAGAGCCAACTCTCAGCAACGTGTGGAGTGGCCCTTAAGACACTTGGGTGCTCAGAGAGGCCCTCCAGCTGGGTGAAGAGGTCTGTGAGTTCTCAGAGGCCCAACAGAATGCGGACCTGGGCCCCTGGCTGGAAGGAGCTGGGGAAGAGCATGATGCTGCTTTGCAAGCTGAGCTGTAGCTGGTGCACTAGGGCCCCCATGGCACAAGAGGAAGGCCAACGCAAATTTCGTGAAGCCCCTCTGCTGACACTGCAGGCTGCTACCAAGGTTAGGGCTCCACACTGATACTCTATAAGCAACAACTATAGAGCACGGCCCCCCACTGAGGATTACAAAGACCCCGTGCATAAATCTACCTTTCCCGAACACAGTAATTTCCAACCCCCAGCTGTGCTCAAAGACAGGGATATACTCTGAGTCAAATCTAAACAACCTGATATTTGCCAAACTAGGCCACGTGGAACTAGCCAGAGACCGAGGCCCCTGCCTGTGATCTGCAGGCAGCCGGGTGGCCAGTTCTGCCGCAAGAGAATGTGGTAGAGGAGGGTGATCAGCGTTACTCACAGTCCTTTATAGAGGATGCAGCCAGCTAGAATGTGAGGTGAGCGCTGGCACGTCTGTAAGATGAGGGCTGCCTTCAGCAAGAGCAGGGGCTCCACCTGTGTAGGGCGAGATGCATAGCCACCTGTTAGCATGCTCACAGCCAGCAAGGGACAGGAGGGCAGCGGCTTTCATGAACAGACGGGTGGGCACAGGAGGGCTCTCCAGAAGCTGAAAGGCACAGTGAAATGTGTGTACGGCTATCGCTGGGGACAAAGCAGACTGCCCGGGAAACCCTGACTATCGATGCTGAGATGCGATGGTAGCAGAGGGGACCACACTCTTCCACACAGTCATGGTGCCAAGTGAAACCCACCCACCTGCAGAGCAGCTCCAAGAGCTGCTTCACTGACATCTGACCAGGTGCCGTTACTCAGTTCTGCCGCAAACAGGAAAGCACCACAGCCTTTCACCAAGCTAACACAGCTCAGTTTCAGACTCCCTGGGAGGAGGTGGTTGCCTAAAAGTTCCTAAAACTGCAAGAAAAGCATCTGAACCTGATCAAAAGTGCCAGCAGCACTCCCAACCTCCTATTTCCACCTGCCTGCCTGGCCGCAAGCCCCCACAGGTACCCACAAGCTGCCAGGACTCGGTATGAACAGAACCAAGACCTGGGGCAGCTGCCGCATTTAGAGGTTAAGTTTATTCTTTCCTAATCTTTAAGACTGTCCAGTTCCTCTCTCTCTTTCTCTCTTGCAGCAGGCTAGTTTTAAAATGTTAGTGCTAGGCATTTTTGAGGTTGAGAAAAACTAAATCAGATGACATTGAGAGTGGAGGGGACCTTCAGACTCCTGAGTCCAGCACCGCTGAGGCAACAGTAAAATGGCAATGCCCTATACTGAGGACAGTAAGTCCCCGACTTACGAACATTTAGGTTGCGAACTTTCACAGATACAAACGGACCTTGCGTGACGACCATTCACAGATCCAGACAAATTGCAGGAGCAGCTCACATGTCTGCTGGACAGTGTCACAGTTCTCCTGCCGTGTGCTTATTTTATGGTGCGACAGTGTAGTCATACAGTGCTCAGTCAGAGCCTGGGTTGTCTGTGTGTGTGTTTGGTTTTTTAATGCTTTACACTGTGTATTTGTGTCAAAGGAGCATGACTCACTTTGTCAGACTTACAAATGTCTCTCCAGAGTCACCTAAGGCACAGCCTCACTGTACCATCAGAGCAGTCCTAGGAGGCTGGTTTTAAAACACCAGTTTACAGGTGAGGGAAAGGAGGCTCTTTGGTGGCTGGCCTTGCTCTTACTCAGAGAGCGAGCTAGGGAGCAGCCACAGGGAAGCCCAGTGCAGGGCTTACTGCCTGCCTGCCGAGGAAAAGACATGTTCCAGGCACTCATCCAGATGTCGCTCATTTCAGAAATGTTTTTTAAAAACTATCCCAAGGCTCTGTTCTTACACATGAAGTAAATAAAGAGAGTGAAAACGTTACTTTGGTTCGATCTAGGTTCCAGAGGGAATTGAATATCTTATGCAGATCACTGGTGTTTTGCAGAACCTGCTCGATGAAAGCGTCCCACTGCAAACTCAGCTCCTCCTGAGAATGGTTCTAAAACAGAACAGTCAGAGGTCAGTGCCTGATATCTGGATGGACAGGCTCTTCAGCAAGGACTGCAACTGTGCTAAAGGCCGTTCCACACGGGAACCCAGCCACAGGGACAACCTGTTCTGAGTTCCCTGCGTGCATGCACACACACACACACGCACACACCTCTTCTCCCTCCCTCCCTGACCACCTGACAAACACTCGGGAACACAGGCATCTGAGAGGGGCTCCAAGGGCCCTCAGCCTGGTCACTGGACACCAGGCATCCATGTAAAGGAAAGCTGCATTTTAGCAATATTGGTTTTGCTAATGAGCCCCAACATGATTCCCCCATGCCACACTCATACCTTGTAAGCCAGGGAGACAGGACCATTGTAAAAATTAAAGAATCCAATGAGCTGATCCAGGAACCGCTTGCAGCTGATATCGGGGAGCTCCACAGCGCAGCCCAGCACCTAAGAAGAGGAAACCCAGAAGCTCAGGCACTTTCCTGTTCTCTGAAGCCAAGCCCAGAATCCCGGCATCCGGGATCTCCACGGCCAGAAGTCAGCAGCCCATCAAGACTAACCCACACCCTCCACTAGCACCAAGCACTTTCTGCCCCTCTCTTCATGGAGCCTGGCCTAAAATGCACTCTTCCCTCCTGTTCGTCCACCCGGGCTCGCCCACAGCCTTCAGGGCCCACTGCAGATTCCAGCACCTTCTCCATGCCTGTCCTGCTAACCGCAGCCAAAGCAGACCTTTTTTCTGAGCCGAGTATGCAGAGGACTGCAGCTGGCTATTGGATGTCTGACCCAGGCTTTGGCACAAACCCACGAATGGTCACCTTGTCTCTACAGTTGGAGGAAGAGCTTCAAAGGCAGACCTGACCCAGTCATCACAGCCCTAACCTGCAAAGTGCCACGTGCAGGACTGACAAATCCTGGCTGAGCTGGGAAGAGATCTGGCCACACGTTTAAAGAGCTCGTAGTCTTTGACACAGCGAATCTACCTCTAGGCATCTGTCCTAATGGAATAATCTGAAATTTAAATAAACAAACCTAGACAGGAAACAAATAAATGAAAAGTCTCTTAAACGTAAGCTCCAAGAGGGCAATGTTTTCCCCACTGAAGTGATCCAAGAGTTTAATGGTCTGGCACACAGGAAATGCTTACTTCCTCTCCAATGACCTATCAACTGAATGCAGTTCCAGTCATAATCCCACCAGCTTTTCTTTAGAAACTGATAAAGCGGCTCAACAACGGAAACGCAAATGATCTAAAATACCCAAAACTATCCTAAAAAAGAATAGTGATGGAAGACTTATATCACCTGATTTCAAGACTTACATTAAAGCTACAGAAGTCAAAACAGTGTGGTACCCTCAACTATATCCATGGACGAGAACACAGGGACCAAGGATAGAGCCCCACTTACTCGGTCATCTGATCTACGACGAAGGGGCCAAAGAAATTCAATGGGGACAGGAAAGTTTCTTTAAGAATGGTGTTAGAATAACTGAATACCCAAATAGAAAAAATTGATCTTTGACTTCTATTCACAACAATACAAATATTAATTCAAGTTGGACTGTAGACCTAAATTTATTTATTTATTTATTTATTTATTTTTATTTATTTATTTTTCTGGAATCGGGGATTGGAACTCAGGGCCTTGTGCTTGTGAGGCGAGCACTCTAACCACTGAGCTAAATCCCCAGCCCTGTAGACCTAAATTTAGAAGCAACAATCATGCCAGGCATGGTGGCTCAAGCCTGTAATCCCAGCACTCTGGAGGCTGAGGCAGGAGGATCCCTGCAAGTTCCAGGCCAGCCTGGACTACATAGCGAGTTCAAGGCTAGCATGGACTACATAGCAGGACCCTGTCTCAAAAAATAAAAAGGAGAATGAATAGACTAATATATTCCGGTAACTGAATACTATTTAATAATTAAAAGGAGTGGACACTGATACACATAATCTCACATTCAGTGGCAGACAGAAGTCATTTAAAATAAAGAACAGTATACTAAATATTGATATGATATTCTAGAACAGGCAAAATAAATAGTGGAAAAACTCAAAACAATGGCTGCCAATGGATAGAATTAACTAGAGTGGGACATTAACTAGAGTGGGAGCCTTTAGGAATGATGGTAATTTCCTGTATGTTGCCAGGGATTTGTGTGGCATGTGCAATATTTGTCCAACTGCATCAAATAGTACACTCAAGATTTGTGTACTTCAAAAGAAACTAATTTTAAAACTGTGAATTTAAAAGACTTAACTCACCATTATGCAATTAAGTAACTATGGAAACTATTACTTGTTGCATATTCTCAATAAATTGCTAAAAAATAAGACAATAAATATTTTCTTTAAAAAAAGATTTATGAATTTCATCAAATGTAAATTTCACTTCAAGAAAAAAGAAACCACAAACAGTGAACTTCAGTTAATTACATTTATGGTAAAGTATTTGTGGGCAGGGGAATATACTAATGTATGCAACTTACTTTGAAAAGTATTTTTAAAAATCTGGATTGATGCGGGTGTAAAAGGGTGAACATAAAGATATGTGATAAAGGAAATACAATAAAATATTCATTGTACAGGGGTTGGGAATTTAGCTCAAGTAGTAGAGCGCTTGCCTAGCAAGTATAAGGCCCTGAGTATGATCCCTAGCACCCCCCAAGAAAAATTAATTGTAAAAGAAGCCTATGAGTTCTCACTGTAAAATTCACGCAACTGCTCAGTATGTTAGAAATTTTTCATAATAAAATGTTCTAAATAATACTTAGAAAGAGAATATACTACCCTACATTTTACCCCCAAAGCCTTAAAGCAAGGGCAGGCAAGGGAAAATACACTTTAGATTAAATGGCTATAAAAGAATGTTTTTTAATTTATTTACCTTTAATGGAGTCTTTAAAACCTAATCTGTATATATGAATACCAGGGTTTTTATACTGCTTGAAGTATAGACAGCATCGAGTATATGAGGAAGATGGGAAAGAAAAGATGGAAATAACTCAATTTGCAACATGAAGCAAAAAGAATTTCTATAGATTGACCTAAGTCTTTTAAAGGAAAGGGGAAACTGGCTGTGTGCAAAGCAGGATGTAGGTTAGAAATGTCTTGGGTAGAGCTGGGGGCACAGCTCAGGGGGAGAGCACGTGTTCAGCATGTGCAAAGCCCTGAGCGGGGCTCAATCCCCTGCAGGAAGGAAAAACAGAAATGTTTCGGAGAGTACTCAGTTATGACGCCCCCCCCCCCCCGCAAGTGTCACCGGCAGTGTGGATGGTGACTGGACATCATGCGCTGGGGAGGGGAACAGACCCTAGGTTCGAGAGCTACAGATCAGTGTGACGCTCCAGCACTGATGGGCCCGTCTGGACTCACCCAGAGGTAATCGTCTTCAACCTTTACGGCAAACTTCAGTTTCCGCAGGCGAATGAGAGTGGGAGGAGAGCCAGAAATGTCGGAGACACAGCGGACAACCCCAGCAATCTGCCCACACAGGAGCTCCTGCTGGTCAAGCACGGTCTGCGAGAAAGGAGCAGATTTCAGACGAGAGGTTGAAATTCTTGAACTCTTGGGTCATTCCTCAAAGGAAACTGAAGCCCGAAGGCCAAATCCAGTCTGCGGCCTGTTCTCGGGTAGCCCATGAGCCAAGAATTGTTTCTATATTTTCAAGGGTTATAAAAACACGGACTAATATGTGACAGAGCCCTCGTTAGACAAAGCTTAACATATTACCATCAGGCCCTTTACAAGCCTGTAAGGCCCGCCAGGGTGGCTGGACGGTCAGAGAAGCCGCGGGGAGCACATGGAATGACGGTGCAGAGCCATATCTGTGGTCCTGCGATTACAGGCACACACTTGAGTAGACACACGATCCCTTCATTCCCACCAAATTCCCTGCACAGAGCGCTCTGAGCAGCCTGGATTAATCCCAGCCATCTGAGTCACGGTGTAATCACATGAGTGGGCACAGAATCTCCTCATCAGTCTCAGCCTTAATCAAACTGTGGGACAGCCAGACATGACGTGATGCCGCAGAAAATGTACACACCATCCCTGAAGGATTTCTGCCCGATAGAACTGAACTTCAATCTAATCAAGGCTCTAGAGCTTACTACTACTTTTAGGAAATAAATACAGTGGATAGAAGATAGCAAATAACCGCACCATGAGAAACTAATCAGCCAAACCCAGAGTGTGGAATATTCTAACTTTCTACCACACGAATGGCCTGTTTTCTTCAGTGGTGTGGGTGGAATAAAGAATGGGTGCATACTGTAAAAAGGCCTGAAAGTACAGAACAACCAGAAACAATGTGGATGCTTTTTGGACTGACTAGGAAAGACCGAGGGAGAAAGAGAGGGTAAGAGAGAGACTAAAAAGATAGAAGGGTGAAATCTGCATATAATTTGGGTATTATGATATTAAGGAATTACTGTTACCAATTATTGCAACTTTTGTTGGGTATGAAAACATCTAATGTCCTTTTTGGGTAGAGATGGCACTGGATAGTAGTGAGATGATACAATGTCTAGAATTTGATTCAAATGTCTCAAATAAAATCAGAGGGGAAAGGTTAGGTCATACAAAACTGGCTAAGTGTTGATTAACAGCTGACACTGGTGATGGCATATGAGGGTTCATTATACTACTCGTGTTATGTGTTTGAAGAAAAGCTTTTTAAAAATGAGCTGATCCAAAAATTGGGGGTGGAGGAGAGAGACAAAAAATCATGATAATAACAGAGAGCTGGGAAGAGGGAAGTCCTGAGCTGCTTGGGGATTTTAAGTCCAGAACACGAAAAAATAGTACATCTTAGAATAAGATGACAGATACATCAAATTCCTGGATTGGCCAAAGCAAGCTGTCCTGAGCCAAATTCTGTACCATAAAAAGTCACAACTTGGAGGCAGTGGGATCCGTGCTGAACACCAAAATGTCACATGGCTTACCTGGGAAGGATAAAAATAACAAATGCCAGCTCTGGTTGGATCTCCTTCCTCCTTCACCTTGGAACCGTCATAAAGAAAAAAATAATTCCACCTGGCAAGAGAACAGAATGGAGCCATGTTTTCTTTCACCCAGTGACAATGGCATGTTAAAATGCAGCTTCCTGCTTCCCACCCCAAGGAGGGCTCAATACCCAGCATGCGAGCCTTCTGCTGGGCCCAACAGAGAAAGAACCCAGCAGCTACAAATAGATAAAACCACTCCGCAAGTGCAGGAGAGGCCACCAAAAATACGCCTCTATCCAGCTGTCAGACCATCTGCCCATACAGACATGAGTAGCTGCAGGAAAACTGGCGCACCCCCAGTGACAGCTCTTGTTTGAAACACTGAGCGGCCTGGTACACTGTCCTCTGAGGCTGTGATAACGAGATAGGTTAGGGACGTCTTAGCTGCACTTCTCACAACTGCTGAGCACAGTGATCCCCAGAAATAGTCTCTCGACCGGGAAATCACCTAACAGATGTTCACGCAGGGTCTGCAGTGTGCAAAATGCAATTTCAATGCAGGCCAGTGAGTTTACAACAGGGAAAAGCAGGGGTCTTCGGGAGTTTACAGAGCAACAGCAGACTCTTCTCTGATAGTTCAAACTTTGCCAGGCTCTATGCATCACTCAAACATGCTTCTTCATCAACTTTCTGCTGTCTGCCTCGGCCCGGAGCAATCTCCAAGTTTCCACAACCCTCTCTCTTTCCTAAACGGTCATGGTCTGCTCTACAGTGTAATTACATAATACTCACCATCTGATTACCTCTTTAAGACCACAGAGTGAACTCTCCAAAGGCTGGACCTTGGTTTTATTTCTAAATCTCTGAAAGCACATTCGCCAGGCTGTAGCATACGGTGGAGAGATGTGACCACTTCTCGTGCCCCGCCCTGGGCCTCCCTCCCCTCTTTGCTCATGACAACCACCATCTGTCTCTAGGATGATCCACTTCCTAGACTTCTAGGGGCCTCAACAGGAAGGACCGAGTGGTGCACAGCTGTAATCCCAGCTACTCCTGAGGCTGAGCTAAGAGCATTACAAATTCCAGGCCACCCTGGGCAACTTAGCCAAGTCTCAAAATAAGGTAAGAACTGGGGGTGCAGCTCCGTGGTACAACAGCTGCCTAGCATACGCAAGAGCCCAGTACCACCACCACCACCACCACCACGAAGAAACAGTCTCAACAAATGTTTCAAAGTTAATTAAGGAACAGTCCCTCCCCCAGTCCCATCTTCCCCTCTCCCCATGTTCTGAATAAAAATACAACCTGAACTGCTCTACCTTTTTGACTTGCACATATACAACCAACATATAATTTTATTTCATTTTTATTTTTTTGGTATTGCGGATTGAACCCAGGGCCTTCACCATATCCCCGGGTTGTCCAGACTGGGCTTAAACTTCCGATCCTCCGGTCTCAGTCTCCCAGAGGTGCTGGGATTGTAGGCATGTACCACCACACTGGGCTGTAACTAGCATATATGCAAATTTATTAAGTCTGGTGAAACCATGCCTTTCACTTTCACCTCCCCATTAATGCTCGTTGGATCAAATTATGAAAGAAGATCAGCCCCTATGGGGTTGGGCAGGGGCCTGAGTTTCAGGCGGCCATTGGGTAACCCCTTCCAAGGCCAGACTGGCCAGACTTCTTGTCATTGGCTAATTCTCAATTGTAACCATTCCCCATCTCGCCACAGTAAAGAGAACCACGCCCAGATTATTATCAAAACTGGCTGCATAATGGCTGTGGTTGTCTTTTCTACAATCAACCAGCAATGCCGAACTCTAAACAGGGCAAAAGGCTTGAAAAGTTAAAAATATGTTGTTCTCAGCTGGGCGAGGGAGCCCACACCTGTAATTCTGGCACTCTGGGAGAATGAGGCAAGAGAATGAACAAGTTCGAGCCCAGCCTGGACAATTTAGTGATTTAGCAAGACTGTCTCAAAGTAAAAAAAACAAAAACAGGGTTGGGGGTGTTGCTCAGTGGTAGAGAGCCCCGGGGTTCAATTCCCAGGAGCACAAACAAAACAAAACACAGTAGTTCTAAATGTGCTTGCTATAAGGAAAATAGCTCTTTTATTTTTTGCTTAGCAACATCAAGACCATCTGGCTGGGGATTTTCAATCGCCCAAGAGATCCACCAGCAGCCTGGCAAGAGCTACAACCACAGCAGGCCTGGTTACTCACCAAGAGGCTGACTGTGACTCTGGGGAGGTGGAGGCGGCCATTTACTCTCCAGTAGGCCTCATCCTCTTCGTTTGGGTTCCCCTTCCCAGTATCACTTCTTGCTCCCCAGCTGTGTCCCCAGTCCAGTGAATCCAGGTGTGGGAGGATCAGGAATCTTCTGTCACAACTGCCACTTGCTTAGTTTGTAGTCAGCAGGAAAGTGCTACTTCCCCTCCTTGCAGGCCTTTCAGTTCCAAGAATATCTCTACTGCTTCTAGAACCATGGCAGGGAAGATAATAAAGCAAGAGACTGCTGGAAAAGCCAAATCCATCAGCCCGGTTCCATGAGCATCAGCGTGGCTATCTGCAGAATGACCTCTTCAAGCTCCTTTCCAGGAAGGCCCCACTGAGAGATGCATGCTGCTGGAGGAAGTGTTCTGACAGATTTCTAACCTGTCAAGTTCAAAGCCATCCTGAAGTTTCTTTCAAAATTTCTGAAGTTTCCAGATCAAACAGTGCCTTGGATGTGAAATAAACACAAGGAACGGATTATTTTCAGAAACCCATGAGAGAGCATGTGACCTAGGCAGGGCTGAATAAATGATACATTTCAAAAGGGCTTTGTATTCTGGCAAAAATTATGTTTCAGAAAAAAAAGAAGGGTAGCCAAGACTTCTGGGTATTTCCTTAGTTTCTTCAACCATTGATCACAAGCATCGCAGAAGACAAGTAATTAGTGTGAAAAGGAACTGGGCCTTAAGGATCGCTAATAAAGTGGCTGCCATAGTAATAACGGAACCCAAATTAAGGAACTGTCACCTTGGCAGCCCCAAAGAAATCTGAACATGCCAGATTTCAGAACTGAGCAAGTTTTCCAAGAGCAAAAAGAGCACTCTCATCAAGTGGCTTTCAAACTCTACCAAGAGAGACCGTAGTGTATCACGCAGTTTCAGTCAGAAGGGGCCCTGACCTCATTTGCTCTAACCCTCCACTCTTGCACTCTCCACCGAAACTACCCCGTCAGCCACTGCACCAGAGACAGGACAGTCTCAGTATTAAGGTGATCCATTTGGCCTCCTAGGAACCTTCTTCCCTCCCTGGGCTGGATGACTATACAGGAAAGCACAAAACAAGGCTTAATCATGTGCCAACCCTGTGGTCACTTTCTCCAAGCTTAATGTCTTCAGTGAACTTGTCTCGAAAGCTTGCCACCATTCTGCCATCTGCGAGAACAGCTTTGCAACACCGTTAAAGTGTCTTTGGTGGAGCGGTCTCTCCACACCTTGTCCTCCCCCGCCCCCGCTGGGCCACACCCCGGGCCTTCTACCCTGCATCTCTGGGACCCGGAGGCAGCATCCCAGTTCCTGGAACCCAGGCCAGCACCCCCCCCTTCTTCCTAGAGCACTGGGACCCACTCTACCAAGGTCCACTCGCTTAACTCTGAAACGTCCAGGGGAGGCCAGTAGTGGCCCTGGAGTCACAGGTGTCAGGCTGTGACCACGAACGGCTCTGGCAGTCTGGGAAGTGACTGAGGAACGTCAGGAAGTGGAAAACAAAAGGCTTGCAGGCGGTGTGGTGGCTGTGGTGCAAGAAGGAGCCTCGGCTGGTCGCGGGGACCGAAAAGGGGGGTGCTAATGGCTGCAAAGGGCCAGGGAGCTGCCAGACACAGTCCTGGAGCCCGGGAAGCCGCGGGAAACCCAAGAGGCCTCCGGGCTCGGCGACAGGGCGCAGGGCCAGGAGACTGGGAAGCGTCGGGAGAGGCCGGCGGTCAACCGGGTCCCCCGCGAGGTCCCCACGCCCCGCCCCCACCCACCGCAGTAGCCCGGCATTCAGGGCTTGAGGCTCAGGACCCGGAACGCGGGCGGCGACGGAACACCCCCGACTCCCGCCCGGTACCCCCGCCCGGTACCTGCACGCACCGCGGAGAGGCCGGGGTCACGCGCCGCCGCCTCCCGGCTCCGCCCCCTGAAGGTCGCGCGCAGCCGGCGCGCGGCGATGACGCAACGCGGGCGCCGCGCGGCGGGGACGTCACGGAGCAATGGCGGCTGCCGCGAAGGCGGCCCTGGAGCCCTGGCAGGCGGCCGCTCCGAGGAGGCGCTCGGCTGGCCGGCGGCCGCGGCGGTGGAAGACAGGGGCCGGAGTCCGGGAGACAGAGGACGAGGCCGACACCAAAATCGTGCTTCGTCGCCTCCAGGAGGCCCAGTGAGTGCGGGGTCGAATCTTCGCGCGAATGGGCCCCCTCTGAGCCTCAGTCTCCCCATCTCTGAAGTGGGGATGTGCTGAAAACTTTCCTGGGGGTTACCGTGAGGATTTAACGGAGGTAAAGAGCGCGTTACAGGCCTGGATTATAGTAAGGTCTCAGTAAAAGTTGGCATTATTCTTACTGCCATGACAGCTCTGTGACGTTGGGCAATTTGAAATCTCCATGCCTGCGTTTTCTTATTTATGAGACGGTGGGAGTGAAGATATCGCCTACGTAGGCTTGCTTTGAAGATCAGTGATTTAGTAAACGTAAACTATTTCCCGGCATGTGGTAAAGCTGAGCCAGGGTTTGCTATTAATGCCATATCCAATTTTGGTTATTAGTATTTTTAGCGTGAGAGAACAAAAAGAACACGTGATTGTCACCATTATCATCGTGAATTTATCGACCAGCTGTCATGTGCCTAGCACTTCTCTGAGCATCTACACTCTTTGTCAGTTGAACATCACAGCCATGGTAGGAGCCTGGTAGCCCAAAGAGACATAGGCAGTCAATGTCTGGAACCAGATTTCAAACCCAAGTCTCGGTGACTTCGAAACTTGTGCATACATCTCGCCACTCGTTTGGGCTCTTCCCATACTTGCCCTGTACCTTAGAAAGCACACAGACAATACCCAACACAGGAAGAACTCAGTAAATGTTCCTTACTATTGTCGTTGAGAATTAATACTTTTATTTAGTGTCAGTCCTGTTAGGAGTCAAGAAATAACAACTTAATGAGCCCTTCAGATCAGTGTCAGGAGAGCTATCATAAGAAGGAGAGATTAGACTCATTTTATGGGCTCCTCTTTCCTTAGGATTAGGAGCAGGAGGCAGTGGTGACCTAGAGGTTACCTCTGAATAGAAGGAGAGTTTTGACCAACTGGCTGAGCCTGAGAAGTGGAGAGTGAGGAGAAACAGCAGCAACTCTTCGTAAGATCTCTGAAGGTGTTTGGAGGCTGAGGCAGAATGATCACAAGTTCAAGGGCAGCCTAAGCAACTTAGTGAGACCCTGCCCCAAAATGAAAATGAATAAAAAGGTCTGGGGTATAGCTCAAAGGTAGAATGCTTGCCGTTATGCAGGAGGCCCTTGGTTTAATCTCCAGTGCTGCAAACAGAACAAAAACTTCGGGTGCAAATGAGAATGAGTGTGCCTGGGGATTTGGAGAACTCTTCAGGCTCTTTCCATATTATTTTCTCAGCTTCTTCAGAATCCCCCAGAGGCTCCCCAGGCACGGTGTGGTCACCCCTGCCTTGAGCAGAGAGGCGCCAGGCACTCCACATGCTGATCAGTGCCCAGACTTAACAGTTCACCAGGCACACCCATGGTTAAGCACTCCTTCGCCCTTGGTGGGCAGCCTTGGAAAAGACGTTGTACAATTCATTCTTCTCTGAGTCCCTGTAGTGATCAGCTTTCCTGCTGCTGGGCCAAAATACCCAACACCCATAATTTAATGGAGGAGACTTTGGTTCATGGTTTCAGTGGCTGTTCAGTCTGTGGATGGCTGGATCAAAGAGAGAAACAGCATGGCAAAAGGGCATGGCACGGGGAAGGAACAAGAGAGCCAGGGGAGGAGACAGGGACAAGAACATACCCTTCTAGCTCATGCCCCCAGTGACCTGCCTCTTCTGACCAGGCACAAGCTCGGAACAGCACAGTCAGCTCTGAACTGATGCACTAATGAGTATAGTGCCCTCCCCCTCCATGGTCCAATCACCTCACAAAAGCCCTGCCTGTGAACACAAGCCTGCAGGCCGGTATTTAGATATAAACCATAAAAGACCCTTGAACACTGTCTCTGGTCTATGGCTTGTTGGTTCAAATCCAGTTTAATTTGCCATTGACTTCATTTAGCACTGTGCTTGTGGAAACCAGTTGACTTGAATAAAGAAAGACTAGAACTCATCTCCTCTTTTACTTTTCCCTTAGAGTCATTTTAGTAACAAAGGCAGTTTATTGTAACCTCTTGGTGGCACTGCCCTAAGAGTGCTAAGCCATTTAATCCCTCTTGTCACCCCCTGTGATGCGATTCTCATTCTCATTCTAGAGTTGAAGGGAGTAAAGTTCAGAAAGGCCAAGGCCAAGTGTGTGGCAACTCTTCATTGAGCCACAGCTCTGCCAGGCTCTGTCGTGGGCCGAGGATAGAGACCTGTCCCCAGGGGTCCAGGGCCGCCACTAGGAAGCTGCCTGTGGCGTCCCCTCTGACCCCAGCAGTATGCACACGGACTCCGGGCCTGTCAGCGTGTGCGTCTCCTAACGTGCAGGGAGGGTGGACAGTGGGTGGAGGGCACTTGGTCCTCCGGGCATCTACCTCATGGTCGGGAGGAAGGGCGCCGCTGGGGCAGCCCCAAAAGGATGAGGATGATCGTGCCTCCTTTTCCCAACAGGAATGACCTGCTTAGCTCTGCTTTCTGGAGTTCAGCGCTAGGTGGGTACCACCTGCTAAGGAGAGGGCTGGGAGGAGCAGGAGAGGAGCCTCGGTGTGGACAAAGAAGGGAATTCAATCCTCATTTGAGGGCATTTTGCTTCACAGAGCAGTGTTCATGCGCGGTTCTAATTCTGGTTTCTCCCTTAAGGCTGTGTGTCCTCTGGCGCTTAATTGTATCCAGCCCTCAGTTTCTTTATCTGTGAAATGGGGATGATCATGTACATATCCAGTAATGTAGTTTTCAAAATTAAATGAGATTGTTTAGATACACACTTAGAACAGTGCTTACCTGCTGCACAGAAGGCAGTAAATGTTAGCTATCTTTATCATCATTGCTGAAATTTATATTTATCGTGTTCTTTTCCCTTGACATGACAGTGTACTTCCCAAGCAGTTATAATCTCCTCTTAAATATAATGTGTGGCAACATAGTATTTATGCCTGGAGTGAGCATACTATAGTTATCCTTTTTATTGAAGGCTATTTAGTGTTTTTCCTTTGTGTATTAGTTACTATACATAACTTTGCATTGAGCAACTTTACATGTAAAGCTTTTACTAAGTTTAGTGTGATTCAGTAGGATATATTCACAGAAGTGGAATTGTGTAGTAAAATACAGCAATCGACTCAGTTCACATTGTTAAGCTGTTTTCCAAAAAGCTTTCAGCAATTCTCTTATCAGCAAGGACCTAAAGAACCAGTTTTTCAAATAATCTTTCCTGTCCTGCTCTTCGTAAAGCGAGCTTTGCTACTTTGCTAAGCGAAAGTTGATATCTTATCATTGCAGTGTATGGCTTTTTGTTTTGTTTTGCATACAGATTTGTTCAACTAAATTCAGTATCAATATGATTTTTAAAAGGGCCAAGAGAACCTACTTCTGTATAAGAATATTTAAACAGTATACTTCTTAGGTTCTTGAAGCTCCCAGCCTTTTTCTCTTTGAGCTTTTCACACGTTAGTATTCCTACTCTAAGATTTATAGTATGGTCCTGAGTTACACTCTTCTAGCCTTTGTAATAATCGAAACGCTATTTCAGAGCGTAGCCTGCACTTACTAGGAACTTCCTGTTAGAATGAATTCACCTTAGAGTTTTAGATGGAAACTGTCCATGAATGAAGCCCAGTTTTTGTTGAGAATCCTCTTGGGGTTGAGCCCTGGGCATGCTGTGCCTGGGGCGCCCGTCAGATTGTGATGGACGTGGCTGCACGCCCCAGGCGGCTCCTCTCTTGGGAGCTGAAGCCCTCCCTGCCCTGCTTGCTTCCTCCCTGGCTCTGGGGCTTCTCCGGTGGGTGATCCGGCTCTCAGGGGAGGCGTGCTCTCTGCCTGCCTTTGCACCTGCCTTTTCAGAAACCATCGGCCAGTGCCTAACAGAGCAGCTGGGACAGCAGAAGGCTCCTGTGCGGCCCCTGACAGCAGCCTTTGGAGACCTGCTCCTTGGCTCAGCACCAGGGGAGGCTGGCGTGGCCCGCGCCTCTATCCCGGGGGAGAGCCTGGTCTCGGGAAGCCGCCATGTGCAGTGTGTGTGTTATGGCATTGGGAACTTCGCCACCTGCGTCACAGCTAGAATCCAGCTAGCATTTCTGCTTCTCTTCCTGGACAAGTGCCAGGTGAGTTTCTGGATCCACCTTCATCTCCCCAGAACACGTGTGGATGACTGCACTGGAATAACTCATTCCTCCCTTCTAGACGCCTAGAAGTCAGTGCTGGGTTTATGACCCCCTGTTCAGCCCTCTCGAAACTGCAGTTCTCAACACTCTTGGTGTGACGGTTCTCAGTGAGAATGAGGTAAGAGGCTGCGAGGACACACTGGGCAGGCTGTGTGGATCTGGGCCAGACCAGCCCCGGCTGTGCCCTTGGGGACCCCTTTCTTTGGAGTGGTGTTCATTCCTCTCTGCTGCTTGCATGCTTTCGCAGTGCCTCTAAAACTTGACTAGTCGATCGCCTGCATTTTGGTTTGTTTTGTGCCCATCAGAAAAACTTAAAATTATACAAATAGTGTGAACTGGAACATGTTAAGTTTGCAAAATTCCTGCAAGGGTTCTTTGCCCAGGAGTTATGCTAATTGGTATTTGCTGCCACTGTTTAAAAACCCAGAAGGCACAAGGTCTGGGGCCATGACCGAGGCTCTTCTGGTCGGGACATGCCCTGTCCGGGGCGGCAGTAGAAGGGGAGGGGGCCTCTTCTCCCCCCTCTGTGATGCTGAGCCCAGTCCACCCCCGCGCCTCGCTGTGAGCTGCAGCTAAGTCCGCCGCCCGCCCCGTGAAGAGCTGCGGTCTGACATTTCCAAGAAAAGATTGAATTCATAGGCACAAGGCCGACACCGGCATGAGCACACACCTCGTGGGACTTTCGGCATTGCTGTGACCTCTGTGTGTCCTGAAACTGCCATCTCACTGCTTATCGTATAGCCTGCAGGTCAGGCCAGCCGAGGGAAGGGTCAGTCCACGGTGGCGGCAGTATCCAAAACACCGTCATTCAGTCGAGATCAGCTTGCCGAGTGCCTGCTCTGTACTGGGCGGCAAGCTCAGGGGAAACAAAGAGAAACGAGCGCCAGTCCCCGTCTTCGGGGAGCCCGTGGTCACTCGGCGACTGGCCTGGGACTAAATGATGATGCCGCAGTGTGTCACCACATACTGGGAACTGAGACGGGACAGATGTTTGGCAACCAGGGAAGGTTTCCTGGGTCTGAACTGGGATCTGGAGGCCCACCAGGAATGTGCTAGAGGCTCGGAAGCGGGGCTGCAGGCAGCTCTGCAGAGCTGGCTCTGGATACCACTGCGGTTCGTTACTCACCCGCGGGACTCTGCAAGGAGAAAGGGAGAGTGGAGGCCGCAGAAGCAGACAGGGCCTGTGTTCCTGCCAAGAGTGTGGCGAAGAGCCGAGAGTCTCAGGAAGGGGACATCTGAAGGGGGTCTGGAGGTAACGCAGGAAGCACAGAGGGTTCCTAGACACTGTACATGGGGACAGTGAGAACTGTCGTCCCTCCTAGTCTATCACAGACCCAAGAAGACCCTTCACTGCTCCAGAGCTTTCTGTGTTCATGGGACACATTTGCTACGTGAGTTCTTCCTAGACGTCATGATTTCCTAACTTTCTGTGTCTCTTGATCATTTGGATTTCATACACACTATTAATGGAACCAGTCCACAGTCGCATTTAGTGTCTTTTTCATTTGCTGACCTGCTTATCTCAGCTTGTTATCTGTATGTGTCCCAGTGATCTGTGAGCGTTTCCACCTGTCCCTTTCATTCCCCAGGAAGGAAAGCGGAGCGTTTGTGGGGAGCCCACCGTCTTCTACATGCTCCACTGCGGGACGGCCTTGTACAACAATCTTCTGTGGAGTAACTGGTCAGTAGATGCCCTGTCCAGCATGGTCATCATCGGGAACAGTTTCAAAGGCCTTGAGGAGAGGTGAGCCTGAGGGCACTGGGATTTAGTCAGGCCTGGAGTGAAGCCCCCACCAGGTTCATCCACAAACAGAAAATGTTTCTGTGGCCATTCTGCTTGTGGAGGTGCTTTTCTGTAAAGAACTGGACAGTTAAAAAATACACATCAGACCCTTAGACAAGCTGTGAAGCAAGTGAAGGAGTCTTCACAAATAATTCTTCCCTTCTCTTATGACAAGGCAGGAGTGTTTTTGGAAAGCCATTTGATTTCTTTCCCTGTAGGTCTGCATTCTCCTTCTGTTTCAAGATGCTTAGGTGTCTGCTCTTAGCAGTTCTCTGATGATGCCAGGAAGAGTTACTAGGTATTCACATTTTCTACCAGTTAACCTGCTGCACATCCCTCATTCTGTTTTGAAGTCTTCCTATATTTTAGGTTATTTTGCTCTTGTATGTTTGTTAAATTCAGTAAAACCATTCTCAAACCTCCTAATCACTGCTGTTTTTACTTCTAGGTTGTTGACAAGGATTCTGCAGAAAAATTATCCCTATATTGCAAAGGTACCTGTCTGAATAAGGGGGCTGGGAGGGAAGAGGGTGTGAAATCCTACTATTTCTCCCTCAGCATGAAGAAATCTGCCTTCGTATGTGTTAGAGAGACCCGAGAGCTAGCGATGGGCACGTTAGTGTACTGTCAGTGAGCGCGCTGCATGGATCTGTGCTCCAGAAAGCTTCAGCATTGTAGTGCATCTTAGTTTTTTCTCTAATTTCCTTTATTCTCACCATCATAGTCCAATATATCTACTCCCTTGGGGCTTCCAACTCCCTGTACAAAAGCATTTAAATAAAAATACTCCTCATTTTCCTAAAAGGACAATAGGATGATGAGTAAGATGGAAATTTAAGCCTGAAGAGTGGGGGTTACTATGACCAAGAAGTCTTCATTCAATTTGGATTTTCCTGTTTAGATTCTGGAAGGACTAGAGGAGGTGGAGCTTCCCCAGACTGCAGAGTATGTGGACACATTTAACGACACCTCTGTCCACTGGTTCCCTACACAAAAGCTGGACCGGCTCCCCAGGGATCTGTGGACTTTTCAGGAAGAACCCGATTACCAGGGCTGTGAGGACCTTGAGATCATCAGGAAGACAACAGTGGCTCCTCCCGCTGCTGACGTGAACCCACCGTGAGGCTCAGTGCTGCCTGCGTGGAAGCTGCTGCCAACCGGAAGGCCATGGGGAGGGATGCAGAGAACCCTTTCTTTGCAGCGGGCCAAGTGGCAGAGATGAGAACCTGAAATACGGCAAGTGGGCAGTCCTGTTTTAAGGATGATGTGCTGTATAAGAACTCAGTATAAAGATATATGAACTTCTAAAATAGCATTTTTGCATGCCCATGGTGGCTTAGTCTGAGGTAGAGTATCTCTGCGTTAGTGTGTGATGCTAGGCATTGAACTGAGGGTCTTGTGCTCACTGGGCAAGTGCCCTCCCACCACCAGAGACAGGCTGCATGCTCCTCAGTGCATCGCACAGTGATTGTGAGCTGAATGTGCTGTTGGGATGGGGGGAGGGTGGGCAGCTGGAGGTGCCCACTGGCCACACCTTCTGAGGGCGGGCCTCGCCGGTACTTCCTGCTATGCACTGCTTCCTGGCTGGAGCCAGCCGACCGGGGGGCCTCTGACTTTGGGACAGATAAACCTTCTCTAAGCTGCTGGTGTCAGGTATTTTGTGCCAGCAACAGGAAGTTTGACCAGTACAACCACAGGGCCACATCCCCAGCACTGGAGGGTCTCCTGAATAGAGCAGTGAGGCTTCCAAAGGTGATTTAAAATGATTTATTCATCATATGTCCTTGTCAAGAAGAAGTCTGTGGCCTGCTGCGGGCCTGCCGCAGTCTATTTGGCCATGTCAATCAGGCTTTGCAGGGAGGTGGGCACCCAGGTCTTCTCGCCCTGCACAAACACCACCCCTCGGTCAATGTAGATCACAATGCGGCCGAAGGTGTACAACTGCTTCCCCTCGTGCCGCTTGCCAATGACGGGCATGAAGACGATGTTATGCTCCTCAGCCTTGGTCTCAATGAGGTCCTTAAAGTTCATGGGCACTGAGCTGGCAGCTGCGCCGATGCCCCTCTGGGCCATGTTCTCGGCCTCCCGTCGCTCTTGCATGGCCTCATACTGGAAGTCCTTCCTCCGCTCTGTGTGGGTGAGGTAAGCAATGTTCTCCCGCGCCCCTGGCTGCATGTAGGCACCTGAGAGACACGGTAGAGAGGGCAGTGAGGGACAGCATTCTAAGGAGTACCGGAATGGACACCACGACATGGGCTAGGTCTGGGTATGCCAGGGTACCTGTAGCCCACAGAGGGCGGCTGTGCCCCAAAGACACGGGGCTAACAGTCAAGCACCTCTGGGGAGACATGACACAACTGGCTGATAGAAAAATTAGTTTGTGGCAACCATAAACTGACATGTGAGCAGCACATCCAAGGCAGCTGGGTGGGAGCGGAGGAACCTATGAAAATGGCACTGTAAGCAAGGAGGTGGGTCCTGAGTTGGATTTACATCATTGGAATCCAGCCCCAGTCAGTCTCCACCAGGGACAAACAGCCCTCCAGGCACAGTAGACCTGGGGAGGGGCATGAGGTGACAACAGTCAATGGAAGAATGAAGAGTGAGCACCCGTTTAGGCAGCCTACGGCGACCAGAAAGAAGACGAATTTTCATGTTTAGAAACCAGGAGCCTGGGGTTGGGGATCTAGCTCAAGTAGTAGAGCACCAAGGCCCTGAGTTTGATCCCCAGCACCCCCCGCCACCCAAAAAAGAAAAGAGCCTGGGGCGATGCATGGTAAATGAGTATCCCTACTCACCAACGTTAGAGGACACTGCCCTGTTCATGATATCAAGGGCTTCGTTAAATTTGTCCTTGATGGATGGGTGTGCCAGCACCTGGTCTGAGAACATGGATTTCCACCCCAGGTACCACTTGGTGATCTCTTCATAATTCGGGCTGTTACTGAGCCAGGAGCACAGCACCTGCCAAAAACAGACGAGACACTTGCATCCCCAGGGGCAACAAAGAGCAGAGACTAATTCCCACAGGGACCTTGCACTTCAATGCTAGTCCTCTAAGCAGGCAACATCACTTTATGGGACTTGTAGGAACGGAAGAGCCTGACACGGAAGAGTGGGCACGGGAGTCAGCCTGGCAGCCCTTGCATGTAAACTTGCTGAGCCTCGGCGTCCAGGTCCCTGGACGGAAACCGCACAGTCCTTACCCCAAGGGGCTGCTTGAGCTGACCTGGTACAAAGAAAGTGCTTAGAACAGCTGGCACGTGGCCCATGTCCAACAGACGGGCCACTATGACTGTCACTCCTTCCCACCTGGCCGTGTAATCCCCCCTCACATGCAGCCAGGCCTTCGCAGGAAATCCAGCAACCCCCCCACCCCTGTAAGCCAAGCCGAACCAAGCGCACCTGGAGCCACTTGGGGAAGAAGTGCTTCTCAAGGAGCCCCACAAGGCTGGAGACAGAAATCATCCCTTCCCAGTCAGTCACCCAGTAAAAGGCGTCCATGTGCTGCTGGTGGGGGTTAATGACTAGCTCCCCGAGACACATGCCTGCAAGAGAAGCCATCCCTGGGCTCAGCTTCTGTCCTGGCAGTCAGAGGGCAATTACTGCCAGATGAGAGCAGCTTTGATCGGATTATAAAGGTCAATTTTAAGCTCTTGACGCAGCAATTCTTAAAAACCACTTTTTTCTCCTACCCAGAAATAACTTTCTAGTAATTCAGAGTAAAATATCACAATTTCACAACACCAATGGCTGTCCTGTCACCAGAAGCTAAGACAGGGCCGGTCAGGCAAACCACAAGGCAACCTGAGCCCAACACTCACTGCACTTTCAGGCACTGCAGAAAGGACTCAAGTTATATTTATAGGTGTCCTCTGCCCTCAATGTCGCCTACCAAGCATTTCCATGAATTCAGAGGCCCTGCTTTAGTTCAGCTCATGACTGCTGCCCAGACCAGGGCACCAGGAAGAACAGTGCACTTGGAATCCAGGACCCCGTTTCCTCACCCAGCTTGGGCACGATGTTCTTCACCATGAAGGCCTCCCAGGAGCCAGGGGTGAAGACGTCTTTCCAGGGCTGGAGGATGAGCTTGGCCGAGGAGTCGCTGGGGTGCCATTTCTGCAGGGCACTGGACAGCTTGCTGCGGATGGGGGAGTAGAGTGGCTCCAGGCGTGCCCGCATGAGGGGCAGCCATGGGTGGATCCAGGAGTGGATGGGGACAGTGTCTGTCAGCGGGTTCCAGCTGTCCACCTGCATAGCAAGAGGGCAAGGAAACAGTCACACCCTGTCAAGTTACAGGAAATGGCTGCCTGTGAGGAGGCCCCTGCGCTCCTGGCCAAGGGCCACATTCGTCTGCCTGTGTGTGGAGGACACAGCCACCACTTTACAAAGGGAAACATCAAGTACAAAGGGGGAGCCAAGGTGCATTGTAGGCATTCTGCATTTCATGTCCCCTGAGCGGAGACACTGTCAATGAATCTCAGAAATGCACAAGTCTAATTTTATTGAAGATACCAAAACAATGAATTCCCTCTTAAAGGACTGTGGAAAAAAATGCTGCGAAAAAGGCTGGGATGAGCGCTGTAAGATGAGAGTTGTGCTGATAAATTCCTGTAAATCCAGGCATTCTAACAGCAGGAAGATCGTACTGGAGAAAATGCTAAACCAGTCCCCAAAGTGACCGATGGCAGCTGTTTCCCACACCCTGCCTCACCTCCTTCTGCAGCTTGGGGAAGATGAGCTGGTCCAGTATGTTATCTAAGATCCACACAGGAATAATGTGCACCCAGCTGTCCAGAAAGTCTACCATCGGGTCACAATTTCTCGGCTGCCACTGGGTGACGATATTTCGAACAAAAGGCATCCAGACCTCCCATATTAGCCTATGGAGAGAGGGAGAGGGCAGGCTGGGTGGCTGCTCTGATTGGGTTTAAGTCCACTAAGCACACTACCATCTCCCATCTGTAGACAAAACAGAAATCCCACCACAGAAAGCCATCAGGCCACTCCCCCCACTGGCTAGACAGACATGAGCCTGCTGCCGCCTCCTCATCCTGTGGCTGTCCTTTGAACCCCGGGGCCTCAGTCTTCAGGATCACAGGGGCCCTTCCCAGGCACCAGGTGCCTTCCCCCTTAGCTGACACCTCTCTTGCTCTGGGACTCAGCCTGAGGGGCCCCTCCTTTGAGAGGTCTCAGCCTCAATCCCAGGAGGTTGCTTGCCCTTGTTATTTGCCCCTGCTGCGTCCACTGTGTTTCCTGCATCACTGGTTCATTCTTTCCATGCCACCTGCTACTTCCACAGCACCAAGTTCTCCCAGGCAGTATTCCCAGGCTATGCCTAGCACTGAGCACTCATGCCACACTCAACATGTGGACAAATGAATCAGTCTAAATTCCCAGAGTGCCAGTGTAGAGCAGAGGGTTTATCAGGGCCAGGGCCTCTGCAACGCCCAACCCCATCCTGCCAGCCCTAGGAGACAGCAGGGCTCGCCCTGGGGACCTGTGAAAGGCGTCTGCAGAGAGGTCCTGGCCACCGTGTGACAGGAGCTGGTCGTTCTCCAGGAGGGTCTTCCACTTGGACACAATCTCGGTGCCATAGGCACAGTCCTGTGGAGAGACACCTTGCAGGTGAGCCACCTCCTGCCCTCTGCACAACCGTCAAGCAAGGGTATGTCCCAGGTGAGGCAGGCAGGCAGACACCCCCCGACTCACTTTGAGGGGGTCCCACTCCTTGAAGTAGTCTTTCATGAGTGGATAGACAATGGCCACCGCAAGGTCCATGCGGTCTGACATCCGATACTCTTCGTAGTACTTATCCTGCAGGGTTTCGAAGACACGGGCACACTCGTCCAGGGTGAGTGGGTCGCCACAGCTGGGCTGCATGCGCCGCTCGCACTCCTCCACCATCTCCAGCACCTTGCTAAGGTTGGAGATGACCCGCTCCTCATGGTCCAGGACCTCAGACATCTTCTCCAGCTCATGCGAGAGGTTGACCACCATGTCGCGCTCGTACTGCAGCTGCCGGTCATTCTGGATGATCTCCTGCTCCGTGAGGTCGATGAGCAGCTGAAGGTTGTGCTCCAGTTCGGGCAGCGCAAAGCCCGGGGCCTTGGCCTCCTTGCCAGGCAGGGGAGGCAGCTGGGACTGCAGAGGCAGCCCGTCATCCGGCACGTTGTGCTTGTGGCTGATCTGGCTGTAGCTGTAGTAGACCTTCTGCTCCCGGCCTGTCATGTCTATGACCTTGGAGAAGGTGGGTAGAAGGGGCCCAAGTTAACACTCACCACTGCTGCCTGCTGAACACCACCAAGCCCGGGGAAGGCCCGATGCCGGCAGAGCAGGAGAACCACACCGCTCAGCAGCACTGGGGAAGGGCAGTCTCTACGAGTGGGACTGCACTGCACTAGACCAGAGGAGCTGCAGGGGACAGGACAGGGGCGGACAGAGTTCCAGACCAGATCCCTTGGAACAGCCACACAGAGAACAGATGTTAGTAAAACCAAAGAAATGTCACTAGAGACTATCAGTGAGGAGAATGTGTTTTCATGGAAAAGAAGAGGCCGTATTGTTGAAGTAGGTAACAAAACTGTACGTACAATCAAACTGTGGCATTTTGGTGAAAATCAGATATATATGCATATAAGCATAGAAAAAGACCTAGAAGGAAGTCCATTGAGATGTTAAAATCTTTGGGCTGACAGAAACTTATGTTTTTCATATTTTTGCTTCTCTGTATTTCCTAATTTTTTAAAACGCCCCACACATGACTCTTCTCATAAAAACTGAACACACGAAAAAAGTTCTTGGACAAAGGCAGCTCTAGGAATGAACTGACCTCAACTCTGTAGGAAAACTGAGGAAATCTGAGTATGGGTTGTGCTTTGAAACAGAGTTGTCACTTTAACCAGCAGTGTGATCCATGAACCACTTGCACTAGAACCACAGGGAAAAAAGAACAGCCCACAGGCCCGGTCTAGATTTAGTGACCCAGAATGCTAGGTGGAACCTACACACCCCCATTTCTTACCAGATAGTCTGATGCAGCTCACAATGACCACATGAGAATCCCACTTTGGGCTTTTTTTGAGTTCCGTGATACACACTCTATATCCTACACCAAACTACGATAGCCAGTTCTCTCCATTGCTCCTTGGCTCCTTGGAAAAGTAACAGGAAACTAATACTCCATATGCACTGTTGTCTGGTTTAGAGTGTTTGTGCCGTGAGGGTGCCTGGCAGAGAGCTGGAACTTAGTAACACTACTGAACATACTGGTATCCTGAAAGGGAACCTGCTTCTACCAGGTCACAAAAAGAAGACACAGGAGAAACAAAGGCATCTAATTAAAAGACCCATGCCCGGTGTAGTGGCACATGCCTGTAATCCCAGCACTCAGGACGCTGAAAGGCAGGAGGATTACCATGAGTTCAAGGCTAACCTTAACTACAAAGCCAGACCCTGACTCAAAAAAAAAAAAATAAAATAAAATAATAATAATACCCAAGGAAGCTTAGGAAATGCTGAGTGTCTGTTCAGGTGCGGGGACTGCATTTTTGTGCTTTTGAATAGACCCTGGCCTGGGCATCCAAGGGCATCATACCTTGACCTGAGCGAGCTCCTTCTGGGGGGCCGTGAGCTTCTTGCTAACTCTGCCCTTGGCCTTCAACTCTTCTACTGTCTTGTAAGAGTATTTGGGCTTCTTCTTGCTTCCGCTGGGGTCTTTTCTCCACTGGCTCAGCTCCTTCTGAAACTCCTGGGGCAGAGGGCTAAAGTTAGTCTTAATAGTAAGTACCATTTCCTACAGCAGGTGGGGCCACCCAGGCCATCGGTCACCAGCTGCAGCCTTACAGTAATCTACACCAGGTTCTTTGTGAACAACTGAACAGACGTGACACTGAGACCATCTAATGACATTATCTCTTACAAATTGTGAGGAACAGGTCCTAAGTCTCAAAGCAAAGGTACCTCTTACATTCCCTAAAGGTTTCCCATCCTGTTTATTAGACATAGGTCAGCATCCTTCTCCTCGACCTTATTTTCTCTCTAGGTACTTCCTGGCACACACTGCCAACCCTAAGTACACTGTGGCTGCTTGTGTGCTGTCTGTCCAACAGGTTCTATGCTCATCCTACAGGGCACATCCAGCCTCCAGGTAAGTACCTGGCATATAGACTGTGCTCAATAAACACCTTAAACACATATAGGATGCATGAACAGATGGACAAACCGCTATCTCAATGGCATAGGACCCCACCCCACCCCAGCTCCTGCCCTCTGGTCACCTCTTCAGCTTCCTCTTCCGAGTCCACCACAGGGAAGTCCTGGAGAGACTGAGTGGTCCTCTCCGAGCCATAGGCCCCCACCGCTCCTTTTCCCTTTCTCTGTTTGGCTTCAATGGGGTTAATGATGCCTGGCCGATTTCAGCAAAAGAAAAAAAAATTTCAGATCAGATCAAGTATGTGAACAAGCCACTCAATGAAATCGTATTTCTTTGCTCCTTACATAAAACACCATCCTATCCAGCAAAGAGTGCTCTGCCCTGTACTCAGAACACGGTTCACATCCCGTGTGGCCTGAAACTTCTGGGTTTTGATGCTACCATGGAACTGTCTGTTGACCTGCGGTTATTTATGTCCTAAGGGCTGACTTTCATTTCTACTTGGATTCACAATTTTAGTGGTCAGGAAGAAAATGGAATGATTCATTTAGAAATGAGAACCCAGCCATACTAAATTTTACACTCCTCTCAATTGGAAGCCTCTACTGTGGCAAGCACAATAATTCAAGTGGTATACTGATTCTGGTAGAAGTAAAGCTGCAATTTAATATTTAAACTTCTCATCTATTTACTTAGCAGCTCATACTGCCTGTGTTTCACTTTTTTATAACATGTCTAGGCCCTGAGCATGTATGTTAGAGTTTTCTCCTAAAAGCATTTACAAACAGGACCATAATACATCAGGGATGATGGCCTCCCCTGCCCCAAATTTTCCGCCCCACCCCCACCTTATCCAGTACAGCTGAAATCTCATTATCTGTGCCCACATTTTCCTTCTAGGTCAACATTTCTACCGTCATTCGGGTTCATGCATTTTCCTTTCGGCTAATGTTTTCAACACATAACCTGAAGTTAACGTTAACAAATATACTGTTTGGAGACTAGAATGTGAATCATAGGAAATACTTTTGATTACACCCAATTGTGATCATTCTGAGGGAAAGAGGAAGAAGTTCCTGCAGGAAGAATCCAACTGTGGCTCTGGGACTGAGGAGACAAGCCTGGGGTGGGATGGGGGACAGCGATGTCTCCATGGGGCTAGGGTGAAAGGACAAAAGGAGACAGCTGCTGAGTGAGCGTGGAGGCACCCAGGGCAAAAAAAGCTTAGTGAATGCTACAGCTACTAAAGAGGTTACACAGGGCCCGGCACGGTGGCGCACACCTGTAATCCCAGCACTCTTGGAGGCCGAATTCAAGCTCAGCCCGGGAAGCTCAGCAAAACTCTGCCTCAGAAAATAAAAGAGCTGGGACTACAACTCAGGGTAAAGGCCCTGGGTTCAATCCTCAGTTCCAAAAAACAGAGGGGAAAAAAAAGAAAGCTACACAGAATGTTTTCCTGATATTCCTGAAGGACAAATGACTGTTTTTAGAAAATCAAAACCCTGTAAGCATGCCTCCGGGGCCCAGGCGAGTTCATGAGAAGGAATAAAGTGGGCCAGGGAGCGAGACGAGAGGGCGTGGTGAGGCCTGCTTCTCGGTGAAGGTGTGTGAGGTCCCAGGGATTCTACACAACTACCGCCAGCCGAAACCTAGACTTCTAGGTGAAACTGATTCTGCAACAGGGGCCACTAATTCATTATTTTCAAAACACTGGTCAGGCCAAACAAACGCTGCCTTCAACTACCTCCAAGTACCGAATGCTTTTCCTCCCACTCACGCACTTTACTGAACCTGGTCTCAGAAAGTAGGGTTGCTGAGGACTACAACTGCCCTGTGCTGGCAAACCCAGCAGCAGAGTCCAGGACACTGAGGAGCAAAAGGCAGAGAAAAGCAGAGCCTCCCTCGGCCGCCCTCCTCTTCCCTCTTCCCGGCCTCCGTCGGGCACCCGCCCAGGCACTGTGGCTGTACCTTGTGCGTTCTTCCCAAGGCCCCGCCCAGGCACATAGCCCATCTTCTGAAGAAGCTTCTGTCCAATCCCTTTCGTGTGTCTTTCCCAGCTGCCAAAGTCCATGAAAGACTTGGTTCCTCCTGCAAAACCTTTCTGGCTGGGCTTAAAATTGCCACCCTACAAAGAAGAAAAACCAAGACTTAGCAAATTGAAAAATAAAAACCTGAAAAAGCTTAGCCAACAAGAAAATGGCCTGGCACTTATGGAACACAATGAAAGATGTTACATGAACCAAAAACATACGATGCATGTCAGGAAAGAGAATGGGGAGAAACCCACACAACTGGTGCCCACTGAGCTGCTCCCCGTGAGGAGTGCTCAGGCCAGAGGGACCTCTGACGGATAATCACGTGGGTGAGTGTCCTGCCGTAGGACTCTACCGTTTTTAACTTCTTTGGTCCAAAATCTTTGGGGAAGTCATCCTGCGTAACAGGTTTCTCTTCATCATCAGAGTCTTCCAATTCCGCCTCCTCGGCTGCCCCTTTCTTGAGCCCGGCACTAATGAAATTGACCGGAGCAGAGTAGTCTCGGGCCCTGCAGACGCAGATATGAAGCCATCAGGTCTGTAACAAGCTTTTCTGCAGCTCTGCGCCCTGTCCTAGAAATCTGGCTCACTAGGAAATTCCTTAAAGGGGACCTCATGGGATCCAATTTTAAAAAGAGACACAGTTATGTACATAGCAGAATATTGGAAAAGCCCAGACTTGGCTTCTTCCTGTAATCACAGATAATCTTTTTTTTTTTTTCCTTGAGACTGAACCCAGGGCCTTCACACTGAGTTATACTCCAGCCCATTTCTCTTTTAAGACAGCTGCTAAATTGTCCAGGCTGGGCTTAAATTTGTGATTCTCCTGCCTCAGCCTCTTAGAGTGCTGGGATTACAAGTGTGTGCCACTGTGCCCAGCTCCTTTTACAACTTTTAAAGCTAACTTACCTTAAAAATCATTTTTTTAGATACTATTTCAAGTATTTAAAAAACAGGAGTAGAAAGACATTCAGATGGATAAAAATCATAAACAAGTAAAATCTGTTGAAATATTATATGAATATGAAGTATATTAACAGTTATATTAATCAAAGTGAGAAAATCATATCCATTAAATTTGAAGATTAACATAAAAATAAAAACTAAAATACTGTAAGTCATTAACTCCATGAAATGTACTGATTTAAATTCTGAGTACTTCAAGCACAGCAATCACAATAAGTGATTACCCTCAGTTCCCTTCTGCATAAAACAAAGCTGTGTGGTCAAAGGGGCACAGAAAGAAACAAATCCCATGAAAAACCTCAGGATATTACAAAATAAATAAAAACGACCAACCTACTAATTAAACGTCCTCACAACAGCAAGAGCGTTCAGGTAACTTTTTCCTAAAAGGTGCACTGTAACTTGCCGGTTAAGAGCTGACTCAAGACTCACAGAGGTCCAGGTTGTAATGCCACCTCAGGTTCTACTTAGCTGTGTGACTTTGGCCTCAATTTCTTAATCTGCACAATGGGGATAATAATGGTATCTTTTTCATAGGATAAATGAGACCAGGCTCTAAGTATTCAAGACAAGTAAGCAGCCAATATATGTTGGCTATTCTTACTACCTTAAGAGTATGCCATTCTTGGTCCTTGATCCACTTATCACATATGAGCCTAGAGCCCCAGGTGGGAGCATGGAGGGATGCCCAAATCTGCCACACATGGACTGAGCACATGGGTCAAGTGAAAGCCCACACATATGTGACCCCGCACTGGGGAAGAGACCTTTGGCCTGAATCCTTATCTCCTCACCACCATCCTAGTTTGGGACACTACCACCTCTGCTGGGATCACTGCCCGAGCTTCCTCGCAGAGCTCTGTCTTCACTGTTGCTGCAGACCACCCAGTCACCTTTGATTTTCATTGCAGCTAAGGGTCACGTCTCCAGAGAACTCTCCCCCGACCCTCGGAACAGAACAAACGCGCTTTTCGACATTTGTGCTGTCCCTCTTGTCCTGAATCACAGCTACAAGGTTAGACTGTCTGAGCTACTGACTGATACTAGTCTCTGTCCACTAGAGTCTGAGCCCCAGGAAGGCAAGGACTGGGTCTACAGCACAAGGCCTAGTACACAGTAATTGCTTAGTAAATATAGATTGATGATCAAATTGGTGAAAGAACAGCATGTTAGCCTGAAGAAGAAAATGAACCTCCCTCGCTGACGTTGGTGCTAAGGGACTCAAGAAGGCAAGTAAAGAAATATTCTTAAGGACTGTCTCCCCCATTCCCTAAAGGAAGAGCAAGCAGCCCCACTGCAGCAATACCGTTTGCCTCCAAAGCTGGGCCTCTCTTCATCTGAGTCACGCTCTGCCCACACCCCGTAAGTGGCTTCTTCTTTGGTTTGCCAATGGCGCTGCCGGTTGGGGTTGAATTCATTCTGAAGATCCCAGTCAGTGATCTCGAAGTTCTCCCGCTCATCATCATCATCATCCATGTGGCCTTCCCCATCCCGGTACAAGTGGGACAATGACATGGCCAGTCACTAAAGGGACAAAAAGAGTACAGTCTGTGATAAGTCCCGGGGAGGGCAATAGGAGGATTCCCTAGGGGGCTGTATTTCTTGCCAAATTCAAAGTCCATTAAAATCATCGTTATTACGGTAGTTGCCGAGTTTATTGTGCGAACGGTGCAGCTCTTCAAGTATGTGAAGGAATGGTGTGTTTTCCTCTTCACTCCTCACCTGGACAAAGGCTCGTTCACTGCCTGTCGCTGATTACAGATGCGGATTCGTGGCCATTAAGTAGACTTTTAATCATGCTCTATATAAAAAGTTTTACAGTTTTTTCTTGAAGTTGTAATTTTTTTTGTTGACACTTAATAATAACGGTATATGTAACTGTCTATGTATTTTAAGTTAAACTGCCTAAAATGTGATTGGAGACATACACATTTGTATTACAAACTGTAAAGCAATCTGTTTGCAATGTTAGGTTTTATTACCTGCTGCTGTATTTGTAAACAAAGACAAATGTTGCTTTAAGAAGTAATTATAATTAGGAACAGACTATGGATGTGATACTTGATATTTTTTAAGATAAACTTGTTTGCTTTTGTGTAAAAAAAAATCATTGTTACTATTCAATAGAGCAGATAGTAAAAACACAGTTCGGAAAGCAATCAGTACTAACACAGATAAAAGAGTAGTTCCAACTATCTATATGCTTCTTAAAATGCATGACTTCTTAGGCCTAATCAAAGTAATAAACATCACACACACACTCACAAATACACAATAAACTGAAAAATAACCCAGTAAGCCAATCTATATATTACTGCCTAAGAAAATGGGAGAACATCATCTTCGATCCCATATTTTAAAGTATTTTTTATTACTGAGGGAAGAATTATACCTGCCCCCAGAAAAATTCTAGAAAATGTTTTCAGAAAAATACAACACTTTTTGAAACTCAACGACTTTTAGGCATAAGGTTTGGTTTTTCTACAAAAATCCAACTATCTTCTGATAGGTGAAAGCCTGTAGTAATTTAGAACACGTTTTTAACACTTACACCTCTCTAGTTCGGAATAAATCCACCTCCTCATAGCTAGGTGATGACATCTGGCTGTCTCATTCTTAAATTGGATCAATGTCTAAACCAGACTTAGAGAATACTCGTGAGAAGATTTTGAAATCAGGCACAGCAAAATCACAGTCTGGGTTCAAATCCCAACTCCACCTGACACTCAACTGAGTATCAAATGCACATGAAGTGCAAAGTGTGGTGCATTACAGAGCAACACACTCCTGCTCTCCTCTTGCAGCAAGAGGTAGTGTCAAACTCTGGTCAACTGTCAGAATGTTCTCCCTGCTCCTCCTCACGGTGCACCGGTTGGGGGCAACCGGTTTCACCCTTATCCAGGAGTGCACAGCTATTCACAAAGGTGGGGGGGGTCCCTCGGGCATAGGATTAAACACTACGCCGCCTCCTGGGGCAAAGAGCACGGTAAGAATCCCAGAGTAGTCGTGAATTATAGCGCCCTCGGTAGATGGTAAAAACAAGACAACCTCTACGAGATAGGTACTACTACCAAGTCCATGCCTCGATAAGAAAAACGAAAGCCAGGGAAAGGAAGTACTGTGCCCCAAGCTGCAGAGCAAGAAGGGCTTGAAACCATTAGTGTTTGAAGTAAGGACTTGGACTTCACTCGACTCCGCTGTCTACACCTCAAGCAGATTCGGGTTCCTAACTCGGCCTAGGCCAGGACTCGCCGCCGACCCCGAGCGACACCGCTCCTGCCCACCCCGCAGAGCTGCCTGCGAAACGGAATTCACACCGGTTGGGCCCTCGGCCAGACTCCCGCGGACACCCGTCCTCCCCCTCCTTCTCATCTGCCCCACTAACCTCTACACAAGTTCCAGAGCAGCAACAAGGATTTCACAAGCCGCAGGAGAACCCCGCCATAGCTTAGCCCGGGACCCGGAAGTTTCCAGGTCTGGCGCGCCGGAAATGACGTAAAGCGGAAGTGGCGTGTGGTTGCCATGGTAGCGCCAAAACCGCTGGGGCGGATTTGTCCTAAAGTCGCCTGAGCAGGGAAAAGGAAAAGTGGGTTTGCAAAGCTGAGCGTGGCTGGGGAGTGATTTCCCCAGCTCTGTCGGCCTCCCTGCCGCGCTGCAGTGCACAGCCTGTGATGACTATTGGGGAAGTTCTTGAACCACCTCAGTTTAAGGAGACTCCTTTGCCAGGCCGAGATTCTAAACCTCTGAAATGGGCATCTGGGACTAGTTGTAGTTGCTAAATTGTTGTGAGGCATAACGGGTGAGAGTAGGGAACCTGACACATGGGATTCAAATGAGGATAACTAATATCCACAATGTGTGTCCAGTATATTTGGCTCTCTCAGTATAAGCACCGGCGTGGGCGCAGAGCAGTCGCCTTGTGCAGGGGATGGCGAGAGACTAGAGTTCCCAAGTATTCTCTCCAACAAACGTTTTCATTATCTTCCTTTCCAACGGTTAGGTAAATAAATTCATCTACTGATGTAATTAAAATGTACTGAGTGCCTACGTGGTAGGCCCCAGGAGAAAAGGAACAAAATAGAGACTGGCCCTCCCAGGGAAGCCTTCAATGGGACTCCTCGCAGAAATTAAGAGCGCGCCTGGGCTGGAGCTGTGACTCTGCCATGTACAAACTGAGGACCTAGAGCCAGGCATTACGTCTTTCTGAGCCTGTTTTCTGTAAAAGGATAGAGGATAAAATATGATGGAACGAGTAGGCAATGAAGACGGTAGATGGCACACACTAGGTGCTTAGAATGTGTTGGTAATTTTTACTCTTGTTTTCTCTGTGTCTTTCTCCGTGTGATGAAAAAAATCCAAGAAGTACTTGTATACAAAGCTCTGGACTCGGAATATTCCCTCCCATAGTTGTTATGAATTAAATATATGTATGTAAAGCCAGTTAAACATGGGGTTTTTAGGAATGGGGACTGTGAGTTAATGGTCTCTACATCCCCAGTGACATGTAGAGTCTTTGTGCCTGACATGTAGCATGTACTCAGGTATGGTGGACTTATTATTGTGGTCAACTTGAGCCAGAACGCCCAGCTAGACCGAGTTGATGGGGTTCTGGGCATAGAGGATCCACCTGAGGGATTGTTGCCAACGCAACATAAAGGAGACTGGGAGCAGAAGATATATGTGGGTTGTTTCCCAGGAGAAGCTCTGCTGCGGTTGGTTCTCCTGAAGGGGACTCTGCTGTTCTGTTGAAGAAGGAGCTCAGGGCCTTGCTGTCACCGAGGATGGCTGCTATTTGCTTCCGGGGAGCTCTGGTCTTCATCTCTGCTGTGAGCATCATATCCTGGTTCCAGTAAAGATTTCTTCAGCCATCATCTGCAGACACGGATGTACATGGGACAGTGCTGTGGGCTCCCAGCCCTTGATTGGATCTTCCGGGTCTCCAGTGCACAGACACACATTCAGCACTCTTCCTGCATTTGGCTTATGGGTGAATGTTGTAACTTATAAATGTCCTCTATTAAATCTGCTCTCTCATAAACCATTGGCTCTAGAAAGGTACCTAATACATCAGGAAAGAAACTAGAACCTGGGGGTTTAGCACAACAGAAATTCAAGCCCAGGAGAGAGAGTCTAATACAGTACAAGGTCTGCCACGGAGCAGGGTGAAGGACACAAAGAGAAAAGATAGTGTTTTGGGCCTGGGCCTGAAACTATACTTATGTTTACAGCCCAGAACCAAAAGTACAGTACGAGGAAGCTTAACCTTTCTGTTACTACGCTTATGGCTTACCAGACTTAATGAAGCTGCAGTTATTTGATCATGAGGGACTAATGCTCATGGACTTGTGGCGCCAGATGCACCTCACCATGTGGCTTTTGTGGAAGGGAACTTTGTGGACTGCTGTGGAGGAATTGAGAGTGCAGACTCTGATCAAGTGAACTGTCAGGATGGGGACGAAATGAAGTCGTATGCAACCCAACAGGAGGCTCTGAAAAGATTCCTGCATCACTCCTGTGACATTTCTGCCAAAGATGCATGAGCTGAATCTAATCAGGAGTATATATCAAGCAAAACTAAATAAAGGCACATTCTACAGCACAACTCACTTGCAGTTTTAAAAGGTATCAAGGTCATGAGTGTCAAAGAAAGACCTAGAACTATTTCTGACTGAAGGAGACTTTAGAGACATAACAACTAAATGGCAATGCATGGTTCTGCCGTGCATCTTTCTGCAATAACAAAAATTCGGGGAGTCAGGCATTGTACTGCAAGTTTATAGTTCCAACTGTTCAGGAGGCTGAGGCAGGAGGATTGTAAGTTCAAGGTCAGCCTAGGCAACTTAGCAAGACTCTGTCTCAAACTAAAATTTAAAAAGAATAGGAATGTAGCTCAGAGCTAGAGCACTTGCCTAACATGCATAAGGCTTTGGGTTCATTCCCTGGTACCACAAAAATAAAAAATAAAATTATCAGAGCAGCTGGAAAAACTTAAATGAGGTCTGGGAACCCATGATAGTGATGTGTCTGTGCTAATTTCCTGATTTTAATATTTGTCTGTTGGTTGCTTCAGAGACTGTGCTCGTTTATTGGAAATACCCAGGTACTTGGAGGTGGTCAGGCTTCAAACAGGCAACTTAATCTCATGTGACTGAAGCACAAATGTTTCTCCATGTACTTAGAACTTTTATGTGTGTGTGTTTTTTTTTAAGTGAATGTTCTGGAATGAAAATTTCAAGTATCCGAATCTTACTTTGCTGCTTCCTAGATGTGGGACCTGGAACAGGTTCTTTACCTTTCCGTATCTCAGTTTTCCCATCTGTAAAATGGGGATAACGACAGTACTCCTCTAAGAGAGTTGTTGTTATTTAAGAGAATTGTTTTCAAAACACCTCCCCAGTACACACACAAAATAGTGATAATTAATGTAAGGAAAGCTCATGATATGGTAAGAACATAGCAAAACTTTTTGGCAATTTTCATTTGAAAACCCAGTGTCATACTGCTGCATAGGAGTCTGTCAGTCTAAGACATCGCTGGGTTTTCTAGGTTCATTTGCCTGACCTGCGGAAAAACAAAGAAAAAAAAAAACCAAAGGTTTAGATTCAGGGTCTCCTATCCATCCTGATCTTCCATGACTTCTCAAAGAAAGAAAGAAAAAAATCCCTGCCTTGGGAACATTCAGACCCGTGTCTAGATTCCCAATGAGGTACTTAGGTATGTAGCCTTCCCACCAGGGGTTGCCAAGCAACAAGACTGGCAGGAGTCTGGTGGGACCTTCTGACACTCATCGGTCCTTGTCTGTCCTTTAGAGAGAGGGCAGAGGAGGAGGTCCAGGCAGAGGGGACGTGCCAGGTCCACGTAGGGGTTTAAGGACAGGATTCAGATTTAGGCTGGTGCTGTCTTTGCAACAGCACGCAGAGGATCCCATGTCATGGCTGTTTACTTAACAGAGCCGACACTTGCTGAATGACCTTCATGTTTCCAGGGTGGTACAGTCAAACCCTCTGCATGCATCATCTCTTTAATCCCTTCCAAGATGGTTTCCATTACCAGTCCACTGTCCACATTCCTAACTACTGCCTTCGGAGGCCGATGGCATACAATAGTTTCCACATTGCCTCTAAAGGTTTGGGGGAGGGAAGAGGGACCCTTGCTAGGTTTCAACTTTAAATAGGTTGATGCCATAGAAACAATCCTTAAGTGGCATTTCCAAGCCAATATATTTAACGTCTAGCACATGTACTTTTTCTAGGACAGTGACATTATGCAGTTGCACACGGCTCATTCTTATTTTGAGGTTGTTTCAAAAATATATATGGCGTCCTAAACTTGGCAGAATTAAAAATCCAGATCAGCTGGGATTAGCAAATTTGATTCCCTCTAAATGTTTCTTACAGATGGTTTCTACTTTATCTTTTAAGAACTTGTGAGGACTCTGTCCTTATATAGAAAGCTGGGACATGAGCTTCCACAGACTTTGGTGTTGTCTGTAAAGCAGCACACAGATACAAACAGGGGCTACAGCTGCATTCATTCATTCACTCGCTAACAAATATTCAATAAGTACCTATGTATTATCTATTACTGTACAAAAATGTGCCCCAAACTTACCATCTTGAAACAGCAATGAATATCTTGCGCATCTTTGTATAAGAATTGGAGAGAGGCTTTGCTGGGTAGTTCTGACTCAAAGTTTACATGGTGTTGCAGCCATCTGGATGTTTGACCAGAGCAGGATGATCCACTTCAAGGTGTTTCAGCACCAAGCTGGTGCCGGTCATTGGCAGGCCTTGTTTTCCTGCCACGTGAACCTCCTGTGAACACAGGACCGCTCAGCGTCCTAACGATGCAGTGGCTGGCTTCCTTTGGAATGAATGAACCGAGGTAAACAAGGAAGAAATCACAAGCTCTTTTATGACTAAGCCTCAGAATCACACACTGTCATTTCTGCGATAACTTACTGGTTACAGTCAGCCTGCCAGAATTAGCAATGAAAATCTAGGGCACCCAATTAAATGGGGATTTCAGGTATAATGAAGAGTATTACAAAATACTGAAAATTATTCATTGTCTTATGACACTCAAATTTAACCCTATTCTATACTTAATCTGGCGCGCTCATCCTACTGGGTGTGGGAAGGAACAGCATACCTGTGGAAGAGGCAAGCTTCACCGGGGCCATCTTGAAGCTCACACTGGGAGGCCCTGCAGGCCCTTCTGCGCAAGGACTTCTTACTGCCTAATAAATCTTTCTAGCTGCTCACTGATGTGTCTTGCGATTTTTTTGGTGGCAGAAATCAGTGAAGCCACAACCTGCTCTGTGGGTGGGGTGAGTAGAGGTTCCATCTCCTCGTTGGGAGAACCACCTCCGGCCCTGTTCAGTGCTGCGCCCAGCCCAAGTGAGTGAAGAAGAGTTGAATAAAGGAGCCTCTGGCTGATAGACGTCCCGGCCAACATCTGCATAGAGAACTACCCGCCGTGCTCTAGTTCACCTACAGAACTGAGAGATGTAACAATGAAAGGTTCTCGGTCACTCAGCGATTGGTTGGCTGGTTATACAGAAAGGAGTGGAACCAAAGTCTGAGACTGGGTGTCCTTTGCTACCCAGTACAGGGGTGACCCATGAGATCAGTACAGAGGTGACCATGAGCTGCCTGTGTTCAGAGTTTTGTCAACTGTCCATCCCTTACCTAGGAGGGATGGTAATTTACCCTTTGGGTAGACTTAAGGAAGAGACTTTTAAAATAGAAAATTGCTAAGACTTTTGGAAGAATCAATGGCTCAGGCAGATCGGCAACTGGTGGTAAGAATGGAGATCTGTGCTCAGTAAGGTTAGCAGGGACGCAGCAGGTCTGTGGCCACCAGCCATGACTCTAGCTAACCGGCCACTGGCAGCATAAAGGCAATCCTGGTGAGGACAGGGATGGCCCATCGCAATCCACCCCTTCCTTGAGAATAGTAATACTAATCATCATAGCTGCCATTTATCAAGGCTCCATCGTGGGGGCTCTAAGCCTTTATTACCTAGCTTTACTCAGCTGGATCACATGTTTGAGTATCTCACTGACTTCCAAACTGTTTCATGAGATCAGTACAGTTCTTATCCGTTTATCCCCATTTTACAAAAGGAAAAGCTGAAGTTCAGAGAAGTGGATTCGTTTGCCCATGGTTGTGCAGTTAGTAAGTGGTACAACTGGGATGTGACCCTTGTTCTCTCTGACTCCAAAGTTGATTATGTATAATAATAGCACCCAAGTGAAGGACATCATACGCTTGTCCTTTTCATATATGGCAATTTAAAGAATCAAAAGAAGTGATGCATGGTGCCCAAGCTGGACCATGGATGGGCCAGACCATGAGTGATGGTTAACTCACTGCCCCAAGACATCCCCAAGAAAGGCTCTAGAAGGTTCTGGTTTCACAGTGCTGTCAAGCTAATATGCATGCTTTGCTCCTCCGCAACCCCACTTCTCCTTATAGGGAGCCACACTCAGAGTTGCCCAGAGGGGACTGCACAGTAATATCCACCATAGCTTTGCTGGTGGCGGGGAAAACTAAAAATGGACAAAGGGTGCAGCAAAAATGGGTTGCTCCAAAAAGATGGTTTGATCTAGAATACAGGGGTGGTGTGGCCTTGCTTGGCATGTATTCACATGGATACCCCTACAGTGCAATTTACTAAACTACATTTTAGGATAACCTATACAGAATGGTATTTTTAAATGAAACTTTAAGACTATATATGTTTTTTCCTACACTGGGGATCAAACCCAGGGCTTCACGCATGTTGGGCAAGAACTCTACCACAGAGCCACGTCCCCAGCACAAGATCATATTTAAATAGAAGTAGTCAACTCTTGGTGTCAATGGGGGGATCGGTTCAGACAAGATCTGCAGATGTGTAAGTCCCTTGGATAAAGCAGTATAGTATTTGCATAGAGCCTACACATATCCTCCTGAATATTTTAAATCATCTCTAGATGACTTACAGCACCTAATAGAATGGAAATTCTATGCAAATAGTTGTTACACTGTATTATTTAGGGACTATTGAATGATGAGAAAAAGAAATCTACACATTCAATAGAGATGCAATATTTTTTCCAGTTTTTTAAAAATCCTGGTTGACTCTGCAGATGCAGGGCTTATAGAAATGGAGGGCTGATGATATTTTTATGTACAGACATTTTAGGAAAAGTCTGGAACACTGTTCCAAATGGGGAAGGGTAGCTAGCACAAGGGGAGGAAGGAAATACTGAGAGGATGGACACAGGGGGCCTCCTGGGTTCTTACTATAAATCCTTCTGAGTGCTTAATATTTGATAATGTATTCATATAGTGCTCTCAATCAAAACTCTTTGCAGAAGGAATCAGGGCAGAGGAAATGAGGGTGGATTCTGGACTGTTTTTCTCAGAGGACACGACCCAATTCCACCGTGTAGGGGCTAGAAACAGAATCTATTCGCCTCCTCATACGTCTCGTTTTTGTTTTTAATGTTCTGCCAGGCAGCTCTATGAATACCCAGTGTCTTCATGCAAGGGCTTCTTGCAAAAGTTATGAACTCCTGGAAGCAGTCATTAGTCTGGAAGGCAGGCTAGTGGAATGCACAATTGCCACCAGATTCTCGAAGGGGGCAAGTGTCACACTGGGCAAACTAGCAGGAGATGGACAAATAATTGCAGAGTGAATGAACAGAAAGGATCTCAGACCCTCAGAAGTCTGATTACCATCCCACTGCAGTTTCACAACAAGGGGTGACAGGTGCCACCCTGCCTGGGACTCCTCACACACTGGGCACCTCTGCCAGTGCCGCCTGTCAGCCTTTCCCATTAGACCAGGATGTTTCCACATCCTGCTCTGCAGATGAAGACACAGAGCCTCAGGCCACTCAGCTGGCAGGTCAGCCTGCCTCCAAAACCCCTGCCCTGAACCACCGTCAGTTACCACTTTCCCAGAACCTCATACATTACCGTGAGGTGGAAGGCAAGATGGGGTGGATGAGCACCTTTAAATCAGAAACACAGAGCTCTTCTGGGCCCCCTGCTGATTCCTTAGCAGAGGGGGCCAGTGCCCTAAAGAGTTACCTCAGCAGCTCTGTACATTCCAAAGAAAGAACCGGCCCTGGACAGGTGCCTGAGAGATAACCTTTAAGCCTTCAGAATATCCTCCCCGGCAGCAGTGTTTGGATAGTTTAGGGCCCAGGGCCTGCCTGGGCTAGGTAGTTGCACTCACAATGTGATCATGTGGGGAGCCTTGGGCCACATGCTGGCCCCTGGAGGGACGGGTGACTCCGTAAGGTCAGTCATGTGGTTGTTCCAGGCCTGTGTGACTGACCTCTACTAAAATTCACAAACATCAAGGCTTAGTTGAGCTCCTGGCTGGCAGTTCTACATTCATATTGTCACACATTCTTGCAGGGAGAACTAAGCAGGTGGCTTGTAAGACTCCATTGGCAGATGACAACTTGAGCCAGGTCTTCTGGACTCTGTGCCGTGCGCCTTTTTCCTTTGCTGATTTCAATTTGTGTCCCTTCACATTATATGCCATAAGCATGAATCTCATGGTTCCTCTTGAGATCGCTCAGAGACAACCATGAAGACAAAGGGCAGGTGCACTCCTGAGCCTCAACTCAGGACCTGTTTCCTGTGAATGACATGTGTTCTTCCCCACCCAACCCCTCCCGCTTTAACACTGTTATGAACCCCAAAACACAGGTGCAAAAAAAAAAAAACCCAAAACAACAAAAAACCCCAAAACCAAAACAAACAAACAAACAGAAAACCAGGCGCATTGCTGTGTGTGCTGGTGTGACCCTGTAATTGCAGCACCCTGGGAAGCTGAGGTAGGAAGGTTACAAAGTCCAGCCCAGTATGGGCAATTTAGTGACTGAGACTCTGTCTCAAAATAAAAAATAAAAAGGGCTGAAGATGTAGCTGAGTGTGAAGGCCCCGGAGTTCAACTCCCGGTATTGCAAAACAAACCAAAAACCCCAGGTGTGTAATGAAAGCAAAGATCTGGGCATCTAGGGCCTTGAATAAACTAGATGAAAAATAAAACTCTTGGGATCATTGCAAAGGGACAGAGGACAAACTCCCAGGTCCTTAACCTGTTACTCATTAAAAACATGATTTATGTTACCCTTCGAGGCTTCAAATTAGAATTGGAATTAGTTTGTTAGGGTTTAGATCTGGCCAGTCCCCCAGAGGCTCACATGTTCAGACACTGGGTGTTTGGGAGGTGACTGGATCGTGGGGCACTCAACTCCTCAGTGGATTAATCCATTGATGGGTTCATGGCTGAATGTGCCGTTAGGCAGTGAGGTCTGTTTGGAAGAGGCGGTCACTGGGGGTGTGACCTGGAAGGGAGCATCTCTCTCCCTGGCGCCTCCCTTCTGTTTCCTCGGCGAAGGAGCAGCTTTCCTCCAGCAGACCCTTCCAGCAAGCCCTTCCTGCCTTACAGCCAGCTGACTATGGAGCGAATCCTCTAAAAGCCATGAGCTGAAAGAAACCTCTTCTCCTTTAAACTGTGAGTGTCAGGTATTTTGTCCCAGCAACACAGCTGCTTTTGCAAAAAGAAAATCCAGAACTCTTCAGGGCTCTACAGGTGCCTGATGGGTAACTAAAAACTGGCTAAGGTTTGACATCACTGCCTTCATTTTGTCTTTTTTTTTTTTTTTTTTTTTTTTTTTTTTTTTTTTTTTTTTTTGGGTGCTGGGGATTGAACTTAGGACCTTGCCCTTGCTAGGCAAGCGCTCTACCACTTGAGCTAAATCCCCAAACCCCTATTTCGTCTTTTATCTTTAAAACTTTGAGTCAGATTCCTGCTCAGCTGTGTTACTCTCTGAAGGAATATCTGTCTAAAAACAGATACTGTAAGGTTTATTGGCCCTAAATTTACATAACCTATCTCATCCTCCTTCAAGACTGAGGACAGCAAGATAAAAAGCTTTAGACATTGTCCCTTGGAATGGGTACCCAGAAGCCTCCAGTCATCTCCCTAACACCTCAGGCACCTTGGATTCCAGCAGAGCCTCTGAAACTCTGGGACTCCCTACCCCAAATCAGGAGCATTGCCTCTGGGAACCAGATGCCCTTCAAGCCGTTATGGTTTCTGCAAAACTGGAACTTAGATAATGGTCAACCAGACCCTAGGCCACCTCAGTGCTCCGTTAAACTGGTCTCTCTCTCTTTTGTCAGTGGGGAGCCTGACCTTCTGCCAGTGCTGCTGTGCCTCCTTCAGCTCCTCAAGTTGAAGCCCCCTTCCCATCTTCTCTTACTCTGCAATGAAAGCTTTGTCCCTAAGTGTGTGCTGCTGCTTCAGTTTTAATTTCTGTTATCACTGCAGCAGAGACCCACACTAGCCTGTGACACTCTTGAGCCTGGGCCTTAGCAAATCACCAAACCCAAAAGTAGCCTTGGGGACCCTGGATCTTGCTCTCTAGCTTCTGCTAGTCACCAATCCACATGAAAACATTCACTATAAAACAAAAACAACCCAACTCAAGAAAGAAAGGAACAGCCAAAGGAGCCTCTGTTCACTTTATTCAAATAATTTCTTTATCTCTGTTAAACCGAGTAGAACTGAGCAGAAATCAAAGAAAGTCTCATATATTAGATTCTTAAATAGATTCTTTGAATTCAAAGTAAAGGTCAACAGACGAGGCACAGGTTGTGGGCCTTGTCTCAGCAAACAAAGCCACCAAGGCAGTCCTGCAAATTAAGGAGGATGGCAAATCCACTTCTTTAAAAAAGTTCTTGAGGGGAAAAGTATCAAATACCTAAGTTTCAAAAACTGGACTACTTTTCATACTCTCCACTCTCTAGCTGGGAATGTCCAAAGAGAGTTTCAAGGTATATTTTCAATGATTCAGCTTTTGCACACATATGCAAATACATTCCTCATCAGCAGTCCTGTTTTGGCAAATAACAGCAAGCAATATGCTTGGATTAGAGGTCATATTTCCACTAGAATGTGGCTTCTTCTCTTCTTGGCAACAAAGCCATTTGCAGAGATCTGAAAGAAAAAAGACTGCATTAGGCCCGGATTAACAGTTCTGAAATAGAACCTTCATATTTATGTGTGATTGTGGAATGGATAGTCTTCATCCATTCCCATAAGCATGCAAGGTTTTCTACATGCATCTCAGATGGCCAAATTTAAAAATATTTCTGGGGGTCTTATCCACGTCTCAACCTGCATCCATCTGACCTTCAAATATCCACTTTAGGGGCTGGGGATTTAGCTCAGTGGTTAGAGCGCTTGCCTTGCAAGCGCAAGGCCCTGAGTTCGATCCCCAGCACCCCCCCCAAAAAAAAATCCACTTTAGTTATTTCTAAGGTGCAAATGGCAGTGGTCACGTGATCAGTACCAATGAATTTTTGCAGGAAAGAAAATAACTAGCACCTATTCAAGGACAACTCTGTGCCAGGGGTTAGCTTATTCACCGTGCAGTTGGCAGCTCACTTAAACAGTAAATCAAGGAATAAAGCTGGTTTTATAATGAGAAGGCCCTGGAGTCTAGTAACAAATTTGTAGAAAGTAAGTGAGAGGAATAAGGTTAGGGAGAAACATGGAGAAAACCTGCTTTCAAAGCAAGGAGTCTTTTTTGAAATTAAACAAGAACCCAAGGATCTCGGCACAACTCAAGATGGGAACCCTGGTAATGACAGTCTGCTGTCCCCAGCCTTGGAGGCTGGTGCAAAACGGATTTAAAGAAAAACTAATGAATATGCTGATTATTTAAAAGTAAGATGAAGATACTAAAAACAAACCAGGCTAGAAGCTCTGCTTTGTTTTACATTATGGGGAGGACTGGGTGCTCAGTGGCAGAACACTTGCACAGCATGCACACAAGGCCCTGGATTCCATCCTCAGCACTCAAAACAAAACAAAACAAAACAAAACCTGAAAAGGAAAATACAAATTATTTCTGACCTGTGACTCTCTGAGGGGTTCCCGTTTCCCTAAGCCTGACCCGAGAGGCTGGGGACAGGAGCTCACTCACTGGGCTCTTAATTCCAGTGCCCAAGTCCACAACAAGCATCTAGCACGTCAGTTTCTGAGTGCTCCCACCTGGGCCAGCTCACTGCGTCCCATGACCAGCTTTGGAGGCAGGCATTGAGGAATCCCCAGTCTCCAGAAGCAGAACACAGAGGCCAAGAGGCATTAAACCTGGAGCTCTTTCATGTTGGAATGCCCAAGTTCAAAATCTATTTTCCTACCTCTTTTAAAACATGGATAATTCGCTAAAAGCAAACTCCGGGGGAAATGACTTTTAGAGGAATTCTGCCATTTGGTGGCTGTGTAGTTTTGGAGAAGTCAAAAGCCCTCTTTGTGCTTTGGTTCTCTCCTCTGTAAAACGGCAAGACTGTGTCCCCTAGCTCCCAGGGACACTGAGAGTTAAGCGAGGAACACAGAGGAGTACCTGGCCCGATGCCTTGGGTATTATTCTTAGAACAGAACTGCCTGCGACTATTACTGGAACATTAATTGCTCTGGGCCAGACCTGATGCTCATTATACAAGCCAGATTGGCAGGCAGCATTCTGTGCAAAAAGCTCCCAGGACCATTCCCCACAGTGGCCTTCTGGCCCCTCCTCTCATTTGGACAAACCTTCTTGTTAGCTCAGCGTCAGTCCCTGCCGCCATCCCTGATCCAGAGCTAGGAGACTAAACCTCCATTCTATAAATAGCTCCCCAGCTTGTCACCATGGAAACATTGGACGGGGCCAGGTCAGCCCACCTTGGTGGACACTGCTCCGCAGGCAGGCTCCTGAAGGACAGACATTTGGAAAGGTGGTGCCTAGGCTCAGAAGCAGCAAGCGCCCCAGCGAGGTTGGTGGGCATACCTGGAAATCACAAGCTTCCTAGGTGGGAGGAGGTGCTGTTCTGGTTCACCTGGGGAAAGACAAGAGGCAGAGCAAGGGGTCACGGGCAGGTGGTAGATGCAGGGGCAGCCCTCAGCGTCACAGGTCACACCACTCATCACATGTACCTGCTGCTTCTCCTGCAGCTTACTTTCTACCTGGGGACGGAGTCAGTGAGACATATACACATGCAAGGTAATGTCAAATCTGGGTGACACAAACGGGCTCACGGTGATCTGGACAGGACTCTACAAAATGACATGTAAGGTGTAGGGTGCCACATATTTGCTCTTTGTCCTGGATCCTGGCACACAGCTCCTAAAATCTGTAGGGTCCGAGTGATGAGACCATCTCCATGTGCTAAAGGAGATGACTGAGACAGCTTCAGGACGAGGGCGGTCATCAGACAAGATCGAGGCAGGATTAGGGAGCTGGGACTTTCAGCTATGTCCCGCATTCCTGGGAGGGCAGAGGGGCTGGAGACCGAGTTCCTCACCAGTGGCCAGTGATTTCATTACGTACATGTAGGTATGGGAATCGCCATACCACCCTAAAGTGACAGGGTCTGGAGGGTTTCCTGGTAGGTGAGCACACTGAGATGCTGGGGTGGTGTGTGTGTGCGTGTGTGCGTGTGCGTGTGTGTGTGTGTGAGAGAGAGAGAGAGAGAGAGAGAGAGAGAGAGAGAGAGAGAGAGAGGGATAGGGTGTGGAAACTCAGTGGTTCCCCACCTCACTCTGCGCCTCTTCCACCTGGCTGTCCCTGAGTTATAGCCTTTATTTGAGGTGGGACCATTATGTGGGACTGAACCCTTAATCTACAGGACCTGACACCAAGATAACCAGTGTCAGGACTGAATGGAATTGTGCAACCCCAGGTTGGCGTCCGCATCATCAGAGACCTAATTGTTGGTGTTGGAAAACCCGCTATGAGCCAAGATCTGGGAGATGCAACCAGGTCAGTGTTATGGCTCAGATGTAGAATTCCCCAAAAGCTTCACGTGTTCAGAAGTTGGGCTTTTGGACTGGAAGGTGACTGAATCGTGGGAGCGCTGTACTGAATTCACAGCTGAATGTGCTGTAAGGAGGTGGGGTCTGGTCGGAAGAGGGAGATCTGTCCTCAGCACAGGCCCTTCCGCCAGCTGACCATGGACTAAACTGTGAACCTAAATAAACCTCTCTTCCTTTAAACTGTGGGTGTAGGTATTGTGTCTAGCAACAGGAAGTGACTAAGACAATGAGCCACGCAAAGATCTGGGTAGAAAAGCTTCCCAGCAGAGAGGACAGCAATGACTTGGCAGGGGGAGGTGGCTTTTTGCATTTGTTGCATTTCTAATACGTAAGCTGCTTTGTTTTGCTTGGCATTTTTCTGAGTTTTGGGTTTCATGGTTACCCCTTTGAATGGCTATGTGTGGCCTGTGGAATGTACGTTGCCACCATCAATCGACGGCTTCCCTAAGATGGTTTCCAGTTGTTGTCATGTCCTGAGTGATGTCATGTGCATGGGGAGGACAGTGGACGAGGAGGAGAGGGTAGAAGGCAGGGCTGTGGGGCCGTTCCCAGGGCAGCCGTGCTGGGGGCATGTATGTGATGGCTGGACCTGGCTATCCCTTCACGCTACTCCTCAGCGCAGTAAAGCGAGTCCTGGGTCAGTTTGACATCTCATATACCAGCGCTGCAGTGGAATGTGAACGGGTCCACCCCCTGTAAGAGTTTAGTCTTGCTGTGCACGGTGTACACGTGACATCATTCAGGAAAATGCAAAGCCTGGAAATGATCGTAAGGAAGCACTTAACCAATCGTGTCAGGTGCATGATAGAGAATATTATGCGGCCAGCCAAAAAAGAAATGGTAAAACCCAATAGATGGAAAGATACTAAGACAGCGAGACGCAGAGCTCACAAAGTGGAACTGCAATGAATGCAAAAACGCATACGTAGGTTGGGTGTATGCCTGAATCCCAGCTTCTTGGGAGTCTGAGACAGGAGGATCAAGAGTTCGAAGCCAGCCTGGGCAACTTATGAGACCCAACCTCAAAATAAAAATTTTAAAAAGGGCTGGGGGGATGGCTCAGTGGTAGAACACTTGGCTAGCATGTGCAAGGCCCTGGGTTCAATTCCCAGTATCTCACACACACACGCGCACGTGCGCGCGCACGCGCACACACACACACATGCATATAGACAAAAAAGAGGCAACACGCAAAAGTGAAAAGAATTTCAGATTTAAATAACGCCCCTCATCCCCACCTCTATTTGTTGCTCTTGTTACATCTTTTAGGTTACAGCAAATATTTTAGGGTTCACTAAAGTAGCAAAGATGGATCCCCGCGTCTCACAAAGGGATCACGGCTCCATCCCAGAGCAATCAGGAAATGCTCAAAAGCTGTGTCTGTGCCCCAGACCCTGCACTCTCATACTCACTAACCTGATCATTAAAATGGGGACCGCTGGGGAGTGGGCCACCTTTATTTTGCCAAATAAAACAGATGCACAAACTACAATTACTAATTTTAGCACCACTCACCCTTTTATTGGTATTTTTACCAATAAATTATGGCTACTGATTCTGCAGAACGGTACTAGCAGTGATGAACAGCATGCATTGGCTTTATGCATGACCCAAATCTTTGTTTTCCATTTCTTTTATCCAAAATCTTCAGGCATCTCACATTTTCAGCCAAAAGTCCAATCCTATGCTGTGATTTGTACCTGTTACAATCTGTTAAAACTTCAGAGGTGCTCTGGGGTTCAAAAGCCAGGACTCCCCAGGACTTCTGAGTCAGTATGTGCATATCATGTAATAAAGCTGCTAACAGTGAGAAAAAGGTTATATACTAACTAGAGTTTTTCTCACATCTCTATACATCATTTTGTGGCACTGATAGTATAGAAAGTTTCGAGTGTCAAACATATGTCTCATGCGTATTTTTAAACAAATATAAGTCAATTAAAATATCTGGAGACAAAGGTATCACATTTCAACTTGTAAAGAGACTTTTAACGGTGCTGTGTCATTAAGATGCATATTATAATCCCAAACCACAGCTGGAGAAACTAAGTTTAATGATTATCAAATAGAAAATAAATGAAGAACTGGGGAACATTAGCACCAAAGAGCAGCTATAACTGTGTAAAGGAGCACTCTGTGCTGTGTGTCACGAGGGCTCTCTCCCTCGTTGATGGTGACGTGATGGTGACGCGGCGAGGTGCGGCATGGACTGCCTCTCACAGACATCCTGGGGTCTGTGGGAGGCCCGGCCATGGGGACGGGCTTGGGAATGCAGAGGGGTACTCACGTCTATAACCCCACGTTCAAACACATTGCATGACCCTCGTATTTCTCCTTTTTGGAGACATGGATGGAATTTCTGTATTTGTTTGTACTTGAGAACTGCTGCCTTAAAAAGACTGAATTTGAGAGTAGAGGCAGGAAGCTTAACAGAGTGTCCCCACAAAGTCCCTCCAACTGCATTCAAGTCAGCAGACCAGGTGAAAGATGGCTGGGGCAGAAGGCTGCTGAGACCGGCCCGGCTAGACAGACCCTCTGGCCCGACCCCCACTCCCACCCTACCCAAGTCTGTGATGAAGAAATTGTCAGAATGGAGAAATGAACTGTCCAAGGGCATACGTCAAGTTAGTGACAGAGCCAGGAAGCACAGAATTCAGAATTCCCCTTGGGGTTTCTAACCTGAAAATATCCTTTCAGACTGGCTGGTGTTTTATAGTCCCCTTTCAAGACCTAGGAGACAGAAAAGAAATCTTACTCTGGTGGAAATGACTGAAAAATAAAATTTAGTACATCCTGACACATGCATCCATCCACTCTTATCTCCCATTTCTCCTTCCCTTCATCCCTCCATCTAGTTATTCATCCATCCATCCATCCATCTATCCATCCATCCATCCATCCTTCATCCCTCAATCCTTCTCCATCCATCTACCCATCCATTCATTCATTCACCTACCCACCCACCCATCAATATACTCTTCTCTCCATCCACCCATCTATCCATTCATCCACCCAACATTTAATTGAGCTCTTTTTATTCCAAGCATGAGGAGCACGAACAGTAACCAGTCAATTGAAATCCTTTTTCTGGAGCTTCTGTTTCAGGGAGTGTGCCAGAGAACATACAAGTAACACTAAACACAAATAAACAAGGACATATGAAGCCATGGGAAGTGCCATGAAGAACATGAAACAAAGAGGTGTGACTAGGATGACCAGGGGTTTCTTTGGAGCGGGTGGTCAGGAAGAGCCTCTTGGAACAGGTAAGCTTAGAGTTAAGACTTGGATGCTACCAGAGACCAACCAGGCTAGGCTCAGAAGGAAAAGCAGCCCAGGCAGAGAAAACAGTGTGGGCAAAGGCCCTGAGGTTGGATCAGAACATCCCAGGCTTTCCCATTATGCCTCTGCATGGAAGGCACTATATTGTCTGAGGCTGTCCAAAAGAAATATAATGTGAACCAACTATGTAAGTTGAAATTTTCTAGTAGACACGTTAAAAAAATATGACGCAGGTAAAATTAATGTTGATAATATCTTTTGTTTAATCTGATACACTGAAAAGATGATCATTTCAACCTGTACCCTACACAAAAGTGACTAATGAGAAAAACATCACATCCTTTTTTTTTTGTCTTAAGAGTTCAAAATCCAGTGTGTATTTCACACTTTCAGCACCTCTCAAATAGGACTCGTCTAACACGATAGGATCACAGGTGGCTGATGGCTGGCGTAAAGGCCAGTGTGGGTACAGACAAGCTCAGCAATATGCTGGCTTCCTCCTCTGTGCCTACTGTAGCCCAGGATCCGTTACAGGACCAGCATCCACTGTACGTGTGTGATACGTGCATGCACACTCACACATGCCTTTTCATGAGGCGACTCTAACAGCAAAATGACTATAAATATGAGGTGTGAGTGCAAAATACAGTGAATGTTTACATGTTAAAAATTATTACAGTAGGGGTTGTGGGACTTAGCTCAGTGGTTAAAGCGCTTGCCTAGCAAGCACAAGGCCCTGAGTTCGATCCCCAGGACCAAAAAAAAAAAAAAAATTATTATAGTAAAAGATGTATTATTACTAATCCCTCTGAAAATATTCCCCCTCACTTCCAACATACCCACTCTACCATTCTTGCACTTTCTGAAGCAGTTCTGAAGTCCTCTTTTGTGTGTACCTTCGGTTGTGCCATCGGGGCTGAACTGATTCAAAACACTCACCGTTCATGGTCATTCTGCTTAGGGGAAAAGCCAGAAGTCGAACGGTGCCAGAGCCAGCGGAGAAGGCAGGCAGGCACACGCTCATGCGTTTACGAGCCGCCTTCCCACCCGACGGCGGCAGCACTCACACGTTCCGATCACACTCGTAAAGACACTCAGGAAAAAGGACCTCCAGAACCGCCTGGGAAAGTGGCAAGAGCAAAGGATAAGAGTGCTCAAAGGCAGCGGGAGTGTCTGGAGGGAGATTAATGGCAATGTGTCTTTTGTTGCAATGAATTTTTATTTAAACATGCACCGTATTTTTTGGTAAGCTTTGTATGGAGCAGGTATCTGGCATCTGCCCAGGCTTGTGGAGTCCACAGGGAAGAAATCTCTTTGGAAAAAAACCAGGGACGTCTTCTATTTTAAACAAACAGAAAAGGCTCCAAAGAGTTGATCTTAAGCAGCAGTGCTCATTAGAATTATTTATGTTTCATAGAATACACCCGGTCCAGCCTTACCCTTAGAGCTTCTCACCCTCACCCCAGGGCACGGCACGGCCCGCAGCTCTGGGGACACCCGAGCAGCTGCGGCTGGCCTCGGCCTGCCCCATCCACCACTGCCGTACAGCACAGGGGACTGGATTTCAAGATTGTCAACAGACTGCTCCGTTCATCCAGTCTACTGTTATTATTTGGGTAAATTATGCCTTATTTATTTTTTTTATTTACCTTTTTTGTGGTGCTAGAAAAGAAGATCTTAAAAGGGACTCGTTATTGCTAAACGGAGACTCTCCTTGACCCAAGTGGAAGAGTTTGAAGGAGAATTGAGCGAGTGAGAACTGTTTACTTTCTAACATCGGCACATGTTAAGAAAGGTTGAGCTGAGCCCCAAACCAAGACTCGGGGCCTAATGACTCACAGGTGAGGGGGGCTATTCCTCAGGCCAGCTTCCAGGCTCGCGTAGTCACGCGTCACTGAGTGACTGACAGGCCCACCTCCCGGGAAACGCGGCCTCAGGCGGCCTCGCCACTGTGCGGACACCCCGCTACGCACCTGTGCGTGGCCTGTGCGTGCTCTGCGTGGGTGCAACTGGCAGGGCAGGCGGTCACACCAGCGCTGCTACACACACACGGCGCAATGTGCAGTGACGACCTCACCAGTGTCACGGTCTCAGGGGGACATCATCCCATCAATGGCCCGTCACTGAGCGCGGTGTCATCGAGCGGAAAATGACTGCATTTTAACTCACGTAGGGCCTCTGAGGGAGTCGGGACGCAGCAACCAAAGTAAACTAGACGCTGGGTCAGGAACATGTAGCTAAGGCTGCGAGCTTGTTAACTGTCCTCTACTGAGCATACTGATCTCTTTCAACACTTCAAACATCTTGTCTAATTTATTTCCCCTGCAGTCCCGGCACTCGAGAGGCTGAGGCCAGCACAGGCTAGAGTGAGACCTTGTCGCAAAACAACGGAAAGTGGAAAAAGATATTTCCCTTGCCACCTTAACTAAGGAAAAGTTAAAATGTAATTTAAGCCGGGACTACAGGCATATCCTGTAATCCCAGCTACTCTGGAGGCTGAGGCAGGAGGATTATTTGAGCCCAAGAGTTCGTGTCCAGCCTGGGTAGCATAGTGAGACCTCAGCTCAAAAAAATTTTAAAAAATAATTTAATCAACTCTAACGTTTGCAAAATCAACATTAAACCTTATGGAGCAAAAAAGGGACCCAGGTTTATTTATTTAGGCCCACTATCAACAGACTTGAAACAAATCAACAAAGAGCTGGAAAAACAGGAGAGAAAAGGTAAATAAAGAGAAATAAAACTAAATTAATACACAAATGGGCCTTCCACGACATGTTACAGAGTGTGAAATACAGGCTACCAATTGCTTTGAGCTTCCTAGCAACCCAAACCAAAATGGGAACACGAGCAGGAATATAACTCACTGCATCTGCCAGCCAGAAACAAACCAGATGCTCAGGAGTCCAGAGACGAAAGGTTTGCTCAGGGCCTGGAACTCGCACCCTTGCTGAGCCCCAAGAACACTCGGCTGCGCGCACTCACCCGGCGTGTGTTGTTGACGACGAAGGGGTCAGGGTTGCCGTAGTTGGGTGGGTTTGCATACGGGTCATAGCCTAGCCGAGCCAGCATGGGGGCGATCTGGGCCATGTCCCTCACCACATCCCCAGGGATGTGGCCGGTCCACTTGGAGAGCGCTTCCAGGTTGACGGGCTTGATGACCTGGTCCGTGGACCGCTCGATCCTGGGAAGAGAGGACAGTCCGATCAGAGCAGGGATGGCAGGAAAGGCTGGGAGGACCTGCCCCGATCAGATCTGCCACGCAGACCGGGAGAGTGCGGTGGGGTGCTCTGCCTTGTCCACCTCCTCTGTACAACGGGGAAGGAGCAGAGGAAAAGTGCTAGCAGGCGGTACAGAAATCCTGCTTCCTGGACTGCTCTGACTCTTTCAAAACAACTGTGTCTCCGATTAACATCAATATTTTGTCCTTGAAAGATATGACTAAACACAAGAAAGGCTTTCACACTGAGCTAGATCCCAGTCCTTTTTTATTTATCTAAAAATTTCTGAGACAGGGTCACTAAGCCACTAAGCTGCCCAGGCTGGGCTTGAACTTAGATCTTCCTGTGAGTCTCCCAAAGTGCTGGGATTACTGGTGTATGGCACCACACCTGGCTATGCGTGCTGCTTTTAAAACAGAAATTACATGCGCTCTGTCTTGGTCTACAATTTTTTTCACTCCATACTTCACCCTTATTCAGTGGTGTCACACTCCACCGTGTGAAGGTGCCATAGCGCATCTCCCACTCCCTCCGGGAGGCATGACGTTGGATTCACCCTTGTGCTGGTACAACGGCACAACCAGCATCTTCCACGTGCCTCGTGACTCTCCCCAGTACCAGCCCTGCCAAGCCCTCAGAACCACAAGGACATTATCGATTATAACCCAGGGGTCTCACAGGGTGAGGGGTGGGGAACCTGCAGAATCAGGCCATGTTTCTGGACGTTTCTATCCCACCCAGGAGTTCATTTGGGGACAAACAGAGACAGAAAGATGTAGCAAAAGGAAGACCAGACTGGGAGTAAGGAGAAGTAGCAAAGGTGAAAGGGTATGGACTGGGAGGAGCAGCACTCATTTGGTGTCTACAGACCTAGTTTAAAACTCGAATCTATCTGATGTGTCAAAAATCTCAAATATGAGGATGGCTTTTGCCACCTTTACCTCTGCAGGTCTTTACTACGCAGAATCAACAGGGATGCATCCCAGAACACCAGAGGGAGCAATGTTCGATATATACCAATAAAACTAGAAATAACCAAAGTGTCCAACGGCAGGGGATGTTCTGTAGAGTGCAGTAATCTGTGGGCTGGAATATTACACAGCCATTCAGATGTACCCCTTCAGTAACCTGACTTCCTGCTGTGATCATGCTGTGGCATTAACTGGCAGGTGCACCTGCAGGCCACTCCACTGCCACAACACAGCAGATGCGAGTTCCGGCTCCACTCGTGGCTCTGCAGTGGTCAGATGGAGCCTGGCGGGACCGGACACGCAGGAAGGGCTGCCCCCTGTCCCGGGGAGGTCTGTGCTTCTGCTGAGCTCTCAGGGACACCCAAGTCTGATCAAGAGGGGAACATGGAGACTGCAAAATCTGTTAGTGTGTCATTCCAGGGCTCAGAAGAGGGACATGGCCTGTCCAAGAAGGAAGGTAAAGAGTGCAGGACAGAGGGCAAGCGGGGTGGGGGACAACTGTGAAGTACTTCCCACCACACGTTACCCTCTGGTATTTAACACCCCCAATCGCTGGACACTTTGGTTGACAAGGGCGCTTAAGAGCACACACAGGAGCTTAAGCACACACACTCTGGAGTCTAGTGGACCTGGGCGCAAATGCCAGCACCATGTTTGTTAGCTGTGTGGCCTGGGCCTGTAACTTCTCTCTGGGAAGCAGTTTTTTCATCTCCAAAATGGGATCAGAGCCAGGCATGGTTGTATATGTCTATCACGCCAGCTACTCAGGAGACTGAGCCAGGAGGATTGCAAGCTGGAGCCCAGCTTGGGCAGCATAGTGAGACCCTGTCTCAAAATAAAATGAAAAGGGGTGGGCATGCAGCACAGCACTCCCCGAGTCCAATCCCCAGTACCACAAATAAAATAAAAAATAAAAATAACACAGGGAGCAGAGCGGTTCCCGTGGCCTCCACAGCTGCTCTGGGCAGTAAAGACGGTAGTGCTAGGGGCATAACCCAGGACTTGCCGTGTAGCAGGCACTTAACAAATGGTCACAGTGGTGAGCCAATAAACGCAGTACCAACACTCGAGTGAGAACAATGACAATAAAAAGCACCGATGACAGCAGCAACGGAAATCAGTCTGTTTGATGCTGACGGGTGTCTGCGAGGTAGACAGAGCAGGTTCCCTGTCACGATGTGCAGTGAAAGCTGCTCAAGTCACTTGCCCAAGGTCGCACAGGTCGGAGTTGGCAGAGCGGGGCTTTGAACCCAGAGAACTTGGTTCCAGGGTCTGTGCTCTCACCTTCACCTTCTGTAGCCTGACTACATAGCAAGGTCTGGCCTCACTGATTCTCAGAGAAACGAGGGATGGCTCCTGTTTTTCTGGATACTGACGCTGTGCCGTGGAGCTAGGGGAGGGGACTGGCACCCAGGTCGGGATTCAGGGCAGGGCAGAGCCGGACCCGTCCCACTCACTTGGACAGGGAGACGCCACCGGGCTTGCCAATGAGGTCCTCATGGTGCAGGACGGCGTCGCTCCAGGCGATGCCCAGGAAGTCCAGGATGACCTGCAGGGAGCGCCGGGGGTGCAGCACCAGCTGCTCGTAGTACACAGGGAGGCACTTGTCCTTGCCCACCTCCATGCACTGCGCATACATCACCTCGATGGCCTTGTTCCACTTGGTGAGGCAGTCACGGTAGCTGCTAAGGTCAAAGCCAGCGATGGTGACCTTGCGCGTGATCATGGAGTGCACGGAGGCCCGGCCGTCCCGCACCATCAGCAGGAACTTCGAGTTGGGGAACAGGCGTGACAGGTAGACGGAGGACTTGAGCGTGAAGGGGTCCTTGTTGCACAGCACACGCGCCGGCTCACCATGCTTGGCGATCACCTCCAGGATGAAGGCCTGCATGGCGGAGTCCATCACCTCGTCCGTCACACCTGCCTCATCCAACCGCAGCTTCTCTTTGCCGGACTTGGACCAGGCCTGGCGCATGGCCAGCACGCGGGGGATGATGCGGGTCTCCTCGCCACAGCGCACCTCAGGGTGTGCGTCCAGCATAGCGCGCATCAGTGTTGTGCCGCTGCGGGGCACACCGCCCACGAAGATGAGCGGCATGGCCTTGCTGTAGCGGTACTCCACGTGGTTCGTGCCCAGCATCACCAGCTCCTCCTTCTCTGGCCTCATGGCCCGCCGGGGGCTCCGCGGGCCCGCCAGCACTGCACGACACTCCAGCACCTCCTGCCCAAGCTGCACAGCCAGCACCAGGGCCAGCGCGCAGCCAGCTGCCAGCAGCACCCTGCGCACCGAGAGGCGCATGCCGGGCCGGGGCAGGTCCAGCCAGGGGGCCCACTTTAGCGACAGGTTAGCCGGCAGCCTGCCAGGCTTGCATCTGGGGAGAGAGGAGGACACATGCAGTCAGGGAGGACTGTAGCCAGCCCTTTGCAGGACGAGCTGGTAGGGGCCACAGTAAGCAGTGAGTCAAAGGCACAGCACGCTTCTTGGGTGCTGTTGTGTATACCGGGCTGGGTACTTTACCTTCCTAACTCATGGGAACAACTGTCACTCCAAAAGGCAATTACAACCACCTGGGACTCCATCTGGACAGCTGAGGGTCAAACCTTCTCCACCCCTTCCTGGCTGGGGACCCCTCGCTGGTTCCTTGACTCCTCCATGCTGGAGCTGTCTCATCTCATCAATGGAGACCTGCGTCATTTTTGACAGTAAACTACTGTAACACTTACTATCAAAATTTACTATCAACATGTGAATGTGAGATTGCAGCAACGTGTCTGTTCCACTGGGATTTGCCCACCACTGTGCCCCAGGTCCCAGCACAGTGCCTGGCACCTACTGGCTGCTCAGTAAACACTTGGGAAATGCACTTGGGGTAAATGAGCAGGGCCTGGCACAGTCAGCACTAGGAATGAAATCACCCCTGCAGAGACATGGGGGAAATGGAGGCACAGACAGGCTGCTCAGAGTGGCCCAGCTGTGGAGGAGCTAGGCCAGCCGCCCGACACCTGCCCTGAAGGGCTACATCCTGATTCAGCGTGGTTCACTCCATCTCCATTTGGCACATGTGTATTAAGCACTCACAGGAGGTGGCATCTAAGCCCAGCCCTGGGTAAGAAGGAGCTGGCCGTGTGAAGATGTGTGGGCAGGGTGCTCCAGGCACAGGGAACAGAGGGTGCAAAGGCCCTGAGACGGGGGATGCTGGGGGAACATGGCCAGCAGGTCCTCAGGACACAGTAAGTGCTGCATGACTCTAGGGCAGCCCCCAAGAGGGCCTGCAGGGTATGGAGGGAGGTAGGGCTGGGCCGAGGCCTCTGCGAATCCGGGGCTGTGTGGCAAAGGAAAAGAAAGGGAGGGGATCACATAGGATGTGGACAGGGATCCAGTCTGTGCTCCTCACCCCTCCCAAGGGTTGCTCACAAGAGGACCGGACTGCCATGACAATCCCGACAGGTGGGTACTCAGAAGAACAGGGGCACATCCGGCCCATCACTCCCTTCCCAGGGCCTCTCAAATGGCAGATCCACCCCTCCTCCCCAGCTCTCCCCAAGGACCCTGACTTTGCAACCTCAGCCTAATGAAGCAGGTGCAGACTTGGGTGCTGGACAGATACTCAGCCAACCTCAGACCACCCCAGGCCTTCTCTGTCTCACCCCTGCAGTGTCTCAGCCTTAGTGTCCCCATCTGCCCCTCCCACCTTCTTTCAGAATCAAAGATCAGATAGGCCTGGGTTCTAATTTCAGCTCTGCCACTTCCCGACTATGTGATGTGGGTAACAGACTTAACTTCTTTGTGGTTTGTCTATAGCAGGGAGTGTCAACTTCAAAGGGCGGCCGTGAACATTAATACCCTCTCCACAGAAAACACTGAAACAACAGAATAGGCCATGTAGGGAATTACCTGGACTCTTCCCTAATTCCTATTTATCTATCTTCTATTTTGTTCTTTATTAGTGTGTATGCCTTTTGAGTTTCTTGCATAAGAGAAACCATGTAATTAATTTTGTGTGTCTGACCTATTTCACTTACTATTATGTTCTCAAGTTGTATCTATTTACCTACAAATGCCTCAAAAGTATTTTAATATATATGCTAATTTGTTTCATTTATACTACTAGTTTTTCTTAGTTCACTGAAAAGAAAGTTTTGCTGGGTGTGTTGGTACATGTCTGTGATCCCAGCACTTGAGAGGTTGAGGCAGAAGGATCGCTGTGAGTTCAAAGCCAGCCTGCACTGCATAGGGAGACCCTGTCTCAAAAATAACCAAAAAAGAAAAAAAGTTTCGTGCTATTATCTGTTTCTTCTTTGTAAGAGAGAATCTTTTCTATGTTTTGTACTCTGAGTAATTACTCCGAAGATGTCAATACATGATGTATAAACTATTGTTATTCTCTTAATATTTCGTAACAAAATTTTTACTTTTTGATAAAAAAAAATTAGGGAAAAAAAAAGAAAATACTGACAAAGGTGCCCAGCATGTAGGCAACATTGGAAAGAATATTAGTGATTTCTCATTCATTCATTTACTCCCAACATCAAATAAGTATGGACGTGTGCCAGGGTTGGGCTATGGTGCTGAGGACTCCGAGCGCTCACTCTGTGGACCCGCCTGGCCCCTCAGGCCAAGTTGTGACCTCCAGGGAGGAAGTCTGCAGGTGGAGAAGAGCAGCAGGGGAAGCAGCCGCTGCTAAGCCCAGGAAGAGAGCGCCTAGCACAATCGGGGGGCTGCAAGTGGCGTAGAGAACGCAGGAGGGGCCGGGAGGCCAGCGGGGAGGTGGCTGTCCTTGCTGGGATGTGAGGTTCAACCGAAACCATGACCTGGTTTGCAGCTGGGTAAACGTACCCACCAGCACAGGAGCTGCCAGGCCCCATCGGGATGAAGCGAGTGGAACAATGAACGTCTCGAGTCTGGGGTCAGAATGCTGAAGGTTCGAGTGCTTCCTGGCTGTGGGCTCAGGGAGTCACAGTCCTCACCTGAGCCACGGCTCCTACAGCTACAAAATACAGGAGGACCCACCGTCCTTGGTGGAGAAGGAGGGCTCTAGGGTGTCAAAGGAACAGTAAGTGTCAGATAGCAGGCAGAAGCCCCGGCCCGTGCAAAACAGGCCCGTTCAGCGCTGCTGACAGCGCTGGGCGTTACTGACACCCTCAATCCCAGGCCTGGGACACGGAAAGCTAATTCCAGGCTGTTTTCAGGTGGAGACAGGCTGGATGGGACGTGAAGCCACTCAGAAATCCCCCCAAGGACCCTCGGCTTCTTCAAGTGCTTGGGGAAATTCTCTCCTTAGACTGAAAGTTCTGCCAATTATTAGGATCACTGTCAATATTCCCAGGGAGCTGTCAATCATACCGGGTGAGATGGAGAAGGGGAATTATTCAAAAACTGAAAATGCCTTCCCAAAGGGCAGGTACAGTGTGCATGCTAGTGTGTGTGTGTGTGTGTGTGTGCGTGTGCGTGTGCGTGTGCGTGCGCATGTGTTGACTCACGAACCTCTGGGGTGGTGATTTAGATACTAAACAGCAAAGGAAAAAGCCTATATGAGGGACAGACAGGAAACGGAAAGTGTCACCCACCTGCCTCTTTAGCTTAACACTGATCGCTCCTTGGGCTTTGGTATTTGAAGCTCAGCTATGGTGCATGCACTGTCTGAGCTCAGAGAGCAGAGGCAGCTTGCCCGAGTTTGCACAGCCAGCACTGCAGGCCTGCGTGGGCCAAGGCCAAGGCCACGCTGTCCAGTGCAAAGCAGCCCCACATGAGCTGGTGTGGAAAGCCCCGGGTGGCGGCTTGAAAGGCCATGAGGATCCCAGCATGAGGACACTGTGGAGGCCTTGGATTTGGGGTCCTGCAGCCCCAGGTTCAAATCCCCCCTCTGCCATTCGTCAGCTGGTGATCTGGACAAGGGGCCTCATCTCTCTAAGTTTCCGTTGTCTCCTCCATAAAGAGGGGCAAAACCTGTTCTCAGGGGAGCTGGCGTGGCGGTCACAGGGTCTGGCAGGAGGCACTGAGTGGGCAAACACGCCAGCTCCAACGGTGTGGGCGCAGCATGGCTGGGTTCTGGTCATGCTGGAATCTGCTCTGGGATGCTAGACAAGTCCCTCGGCCTTGGGATGGAGCGTGCTCTCTCCTGTCTTCTGAAGAGGCAAGGAACGCAGGCACCTGCACACCCGAGCTGCTGGCACCGCCTTTCATGGCACAGGCTCTTTCAGCAGTGGTGGAAGAGGGCGTGTTAGCCAAGAGACGTGCTGACCCGGGCCCAGGACCAGGGCCCAGAGGGGCCCGTGCCAAGGGATCTCGGGGCAGCGGGCTCTGTGCTCCTGAAAGCACTCACCTTCCCTGGGCACTCTCATCTCCGGGCTCCAGCCCGTGAGCCCACTCACCACGGCCTTCTGCTGGCAGCGCCCTGTGGAGGCAAAGGAGAGGCTGCGTCAGCCACGGCACGGGGCACAGGAGCCTGGCCTCTCCTGGGGCAGAGGAGCTCTGGGGAAAGAAGTCCCCTGTTCCTATAGGAAATGTACTGGCTTGCTTCACAGGCAGACGTATGAGCCAAGAGATGGCGCTGGCCTTAGGGTGCCCCTGGTTCTCTGCCAACCAGGCTTCTCCCCTCCTCTTGGGACCCTGGACTTCAAGAGAAGTAAATAAAATAAGCATCAGCACATGGATACTATACCCCTGTCACTACCCGGGGTGCTGGACATGATTGATCAGGTTGTACAATGCATAGCTCCCAGCTGCGGATCAACAGGGTACTCCCTGGAGTTGGACAATGTCCTGCCACTGGCCAAATGCCTACTCTGAGAGTACCTTGTGTTATTCACACCTCAAAAGAGGGAAGTATGATGTTCCCAAATCTATAGGTAAGAAAACCCGATACCAAGAGAAAGAGCAATGGACCCAAACAACTAACAGAACCAGTTTCCCCATCTGGATCTGTGAGACTCTGATGCTTAGCTCTTAACCACCATGTTTCAGGAACGAGGCTGCTGGGACGGAGCCTGCCAGGCAGCCAGGAGCAGGCGAAGGTGAACATGCACCCTGCGGGCTTGAGGTGGGGAACACACAGAGCTCGACGGTGTCTCTTTACCATTTAGAGTGGCAGGAACTTTAGCTCAATGTAGCTCTTTAGTCCAGCTTCCCCTATTTAACAGACGGCACAACTGAGGCCTAGGAAGGGTAATCACTGAGTGCCAGGCTCTACTTCCTTGACTCCGGTCCTTCCTCCTTGCCTAGATAGTGACTCCTCAGAGCCTCAGTTTACGTAGTCTGTAAAAAGGGCTATTGGAAGGCTCAAGCAAGATAACAGCAAACACTTAAAACTATCAGCAATAATTATTTGCACCATGATGGAAATAAACTGGTTGTACACTGCATTTCTGTGCCCTTTTCTTTTCACTCACTCTTTGCCTCTGCAATTGTTCCTCTTCCTGAAACCCCAGCCCGATTTGTACATCGAGGCCCAGCTGCAGAAGGGCCCCCAGGTATAACCTCAGTGGCCAGCCCTGATCCTGCCCCCAAACTGCAGAATTCTCTCTCCTGGAGCACAGGCGGCCAGGATTCCAGGCCTGCCCTCTGGGAACAAAGACAGTGAATGGGGCTACATCACTTGAAGCTGCGCCTGAGGCAGGCTGGCTCAGGCCCAGCTGCCCTCAGGAGGCCCTTGAAATGCCAGTGAAGGGCCAGCCTGCCAGCCTGCAGCTCCCATGCTTGTGCCCGGCCTCCCCGCTGGGAACACAACCCTCTCAGACCCTCAGGATGGGGCTGCTGGGGCTTCCGGTCACTTGGAGCTACATGTCTGATATGTAGCCACTAGAAATGAAATGAGAAGTTATTTAAATTTGAAGTCAGCTAAACAGGATATAATTTCAAATACAGCTTCCAGTTCCCACTGGCCACACTTCGAGCCATTCAGAAGCCACATGTGGCCAGGGCCTACTCTCTGGGCAGCATGGACCCGAAAGAGGAAACTGCAAACCACGGCTCTCCAGCCAGATCTGGGCCAGAGCCTGCTCCTGCCCAGCCCTGGAGCGAAGGGTGGATGGTACCGCTGGCCTGAGGGATCTGCGGCTTCCACATGGGCAGACTCACCCCGCCTCAGGTGGAAAATATTTGGAAAAAGAACTGCAACTATGATGAACATGCGGATTTTCTTTTCTTGTCCTTCCCTAAGCAATACAATGTAACAGTATCTCTGTGGTATTTACATTGTATCAGTTACTAGAAAGAATCCTGAGATGACTTAAAGGATGTGGGAGGAAGCGTGAACACGGTGTCATTTCAGAAAGGACCCGAGCGTCCACGGACTTCGGTGTCCACAAGGGGAGGGTCCCGGGGCCCATCCCCGCACGCTGAGGGATGACTGTACACTTTGCCGAGGGAGGCCGGGAGGAAGCAGGAAGAGGAGAATCTGCAGCAGGCACGGCAGCATGAATCACACACGCACCACCAACCCTGAACTGTTTACTGAGTGGACATTTACAGAAGTACGCCAGCCTCGGCGGCCGAACGTTCCCATCACCACAGAGAGTGAATGCAACAGCTCTGCCTCGGAGGACGCGGGCCCGCCCCTACGGTGGGAAGACATCAGTAATAACCAAGAGCACTTAGTAAGCGCCGCTGGGCACTTCCTGCCAAGCTGAGGGCCGTCCGTGCCCGGCCCGGCCTCACTCACCCACACAGCCCCTAGAGTGGGAGCGTGCTCTACACTTTATGGACCAGAAAGGCCCTGGGTATGGGGCACGTAGGGCCATGCCACCATGCGAAATCACCAAATCAGCTGAACTAACCAACACTCAGAAACCACAGGGAGGAAAAAGGGATAAGGATATAGATTTAAAATACTATCCGTAGTGTCTAGGGGGGAGGTTATTCTTTTTTTCCTAAAAACACATTTCCATAATCCCAGCACTCTGGGAGGCTGAGGCAGGAGGATCTCAAGTTCAAGGAGCATGGGCAACTTAGCGAGATCCTGTCTTAAAAAATTTTTTAAAGGGGCTAGGGATATAGCTCAATGTGAAGGTCCTGGGTTCAATCCCCAGTGCCACAAAAAGCAAAAACAAAAACAAACAAAAAATCCCCTCACAATTCCATGGGGCTGTCACACTAATCACTTTGTGATTTTATACGGGGAGGCAGTACGGTAGCCCTTCCTGTATGATAAAAGCACAAAGTGCCTAGCTGATTTTGCAATTGCATCCCTACTGCCTCTGCCACTCACTGTGTGATCTGAGCACATCACATAACTTCTCTGAGTCTCACTTTCTGCATCTGCAAAATGGGGATCCCTGAAGGAGGCTCCCATGTGACAACCAGGTATTTGAACCGTGGCCAGCTCAACCACAGAACTAGCCAAGGGAGTGCTGGGAGGGGAAGAAGTTAGGACACCCTGGAGCTGCCTGGCCCACAGCCAGTGCTGTCTGGGGGCAGAAGCTCTCGAGGTGGGGATTTTATCCCCATAGATAACAAGGAAGTCACAGCCCAAGAGATAGTATCATTAGCAAAAGCCACACTCGTAAGAGAAGAAGGCCAGCTCCCAATGTGGCCATCCCCAGGACACCATCCTTGGTGTAGGGTCAAGTGGCTCCTAAGATGAGGCAGTAGGAGAGGCTGGGAAGAGACTTCACTCCCTCTTTCAGCTCATGGCCACCCCAAGGGGCCCAGGGATGGGAAGGGAGGGGAAAGGGCTGTTGAGCCGAAGAGGTCCCTTCAGATGCACATCCTTTTAGTCCACAAATGTGCACTGAGCACCTACTACGCACCAGGCTTGGCACAAGCCAGTGGGATATAAGGCCATCAGCTCTGTGAAAGGTCACGGCTTTCACAGAGCTGATGTCCAAACGGGGGGCACAGAAACCAGCACGTGTGCTAATGACACAAGGCATAAGATACTTGGGAGGAAATGACCCCCAGTGAGAAGCAGAGACATCCAGAGGGGATGAAAACAGCAGCGATCTTTGTAAATTAGCATGGTGAGCTTTACAAATTAGCATTCCTCCAAGCTCAGGGAGGTCAAGTGGGTCCCAAGATGCAGGCAGGGCAGCACACACAGCGGTCTGAGGAAGTCGTCACTGCACTTACAAAGTGGCCTTGAAAGGGGGCCCAGGGCCACAGGCCTCAGCTCAGCCTCAGCGATCAAGTCCTCCAAGGGAACCAGCCCCAAACATTCCATCGCCACGGCCACTGCCCACCCTGCCAGGCCACGACACCAGCTCCCACCACAGCAAACACTCCCGCACAGAGCCAGTGCCCTGGGTATCAGAGACTGCGAACACGCAGGAAGGAAGCCACCCAAGAAGAGCCTGCTGGAGTCCTGCGGCTGGAGAAGAAGGGAAGTCGCTCCACGGCTCTGGCCACTGTGCAGGCGTAAAAGCATCCGGAGTGGCCAGGGCAGGGACAGCTCAGCCTGACTGAGCACCCACGTGCGGGCTCGGACCTGGGGCTCTGTGGACCTCGTCGTCTTTTGTCCTCACAGCACTCACTCCCAGGACTCCACCTGACCCTCCCTTATGAGCCACCCGTTCACTGCAGCTCAGAGAGGTGAGGTGACTGCCCAAGGCCACAGAGCTGGCTGGCGGGGCAGTCAGGAGAAAAACCCACCTCTTATCTCTCTCCCTTCCATGTTCCTAAACTTGGGGTCCCTTCTCTACCTTTTTTCCCTAAAACAACCAAAGCAGAGTCCCCACAGGCCACACCTGCGTCCCCTCAAAGACCCAGCTCAGCACCTTGCTAGGCACGGCTGGGGGTGGGCAGAGATGAGCCCGGTAACCATATTTGGGCTCCTCCACTCCGAGCTGGGCATCCCAGGGCAACCTTCGGCAGCTCTCCGAGCCTCGGTGCTCTGGTCTGAGCAGTGGGAACAATGCCCAAAGCAAAGCTGCCTTGGAGAGCCACACAGCTTCCACCCAGACTCACAGAGCCGGCATGCAGAAGACTGGGTCACTGTCGCAATAGCACATGGGCACAGACCGGGGACGCACAGACTAAGGGACGTGTGGTCCCGGGAGGTGGGGTCACGATGACTTCTCTCCCTTGTACCTGTTTCCTAAACTTCCTGTGACTCTGTTTTATTGTCCCCATCAGGGGTCAGCAGGCTGCTTCAGTGACTAGACCACAAAGTCACTGTCCGTCTCTGCCCCAGCTACTCAGTGCTGCCCGTGTAGCACAGAAAGAGCCTCACACGACACGTATGTGAATGCATGTGGCCGTGCTCCAGCAGCACCGAGGACGGTTTAGGTGGCAACACGGACTCATTCTGTGGGTCACAGTACACCACCGCCCTGGTCTACACCACAGAAAGACAATGTGAGCGCTGCACAACCTTGGTGTGACTTGGGTTCACCCACAAAACCCAACTGCGGTTGGCTGAGGTGGAGGTCAGTGTGTTTTCTAATATTTTAAAAAAGCAGCACACGGATACATACAAAATCATCCGGCATCCTGTCTGACATCAGGATCTACCTAAGGGGCGGAGAATTGTGGGCGCCTGGAAGTTTTACATAACCCAACCCCAAAGGGCAGGACCTGTTAGCAGCCCCATTGTACAGAAGGATAAACTAAGACTCAGAGAGGGGAGGCTCTGTTGGAAGCCACACAGCTGCTAAGTGGTTGAGCCTGAGCTGGACCCCAGGTCTGTCTGAGGGCAGAGCGCCAGCGCTCACCTCCGTCCCCGAATCTCCACCCCACCCACTGCTCTTTGCCCCCAGTGGGCAGTTGCTCAGGGCAATGCCAGGCTCAGACCCCTATCTTTGCCCCCAGCCCCGGCACAGCCCCGCTCTGGGCCACCCCTCAGAGCCACACAGGGCCTCTGCCTGGAGGACGAGGCAACCCTGCGTGGGCCAGAGCTTCCTGCACCCACATCCCCTTCTGCCACAAGATCCTGCCCTGCTCCTCAGCCAGGAAGCATCCGAGGTGGGGACTGCGTGTGGAGAGGGAGGCTGCACAGCCGGCCCGCAGCCAGGGTCCAGCCCTGCTCATCACCAGCAACGCGGCCACTGCAGGGTTTGAGAGGATTAAATAAACGAACTGCTGGAAAGTGCTCAGAGCAGCACTTCTCTATGTGCCATCATTATTCCTCCCCTGTAGGGAGAACCTTAAAATTCAATGTGCTTCACAACAGCCTGAAATGTAGAAAGGCAGATTCCCGGCACCTGCCCCAGATACATAAGGTTCCGTCAATGATACAGCACATAAGCTTGTAACAGAGCTGAGAAATTCCTACAGGCCGCTGTGAGGACGGAGAACAACACAGTCCTCAAGGTGCGTGTGGTGACGATAGTGCTGACAAACCTGCTGGCTGCCAGTGACACAAAAGCATCACACACATCACTGTGTACAGTGCAAAAGGCCCGATAATGACACTAAAGCACGATGCTGCTTGTTTATGTCATTACCATGTAGGCATTTTACCATTACTGTAAAGTGTATTCCTACTTGTAAAACAAAGTTTACTAACACGACACGATGTATGCGCCTATAACCCAGCACTCTGAGGGGCTGAGGCAGGAGGATGACAAATTGGAGCCTGGCTGGGGCAACTCAGTGAATAGTGAGATCCTAACTCGAAACTGAAAAAGTACAAAGGGATGGGATGTAGCTCGGTGTGAAGGCCCTGGGTACAATCCCCACACTGAAAAATAAAAATAATAAATAAAATAAGTAATAAAAAATAAATGGGCTGGGGATGTAGCTCAGCGGAAAGGCCCCGGGTTCAATTCTCAGTACCGCGAAACAAACAAACAAACAAAAAAAGACAACCTGGTATACCGACAGCAGCCTCGTACATCTCGTGTGTGCCTCTTCTCTTGATCACGTCAAAATATGTCAAGTGACTTACCTAAACCATCTGAACAAGTGTAAGGACACCCTAAGGTGTCTGCACTCCAGCAAACTGCACAATGATGCACTTAACAAAACATGTCCCGTCTTTAATCAACGCGCAACTATACTGTCATTCAAAAGACATGGTGGGATCTGAGGATCTGCATTTTAGCCAGTGCTGCCTCCCACTCCCCTCTCAGTGAAATACCACCTGGGGCACGGAAACTGCCATCCAAGGCCTATTCGCCAGGCGCCCACCTGAGCTGGGCAGAGGGGACACAGTGGTCCCATCTCAGGAGGGTCCAGAGTGCACGCTGGACAGACCGAGGCTGTCACTGGGGCTCCACCACTTACAAGCTCTGGGGCCCTGAACCAGTGACTTCTCCTCCCTCAGCCTGAGTTTTCTGGCCTCCAAAACAAGTGTGAAAACAGCACCTGCCTCCCAGAGCTGTCGTGAGGCTGGCACAGAGCGTGAGCTCGGTGACACACGCTACCCCTGGGTGCAATCACTCAGGGGCACAGACAACGCCCAGCCCACGGGAGCGTGCAGGCCACGGGGAGGCCGGCTCAGCTGCACAGAGAGGGATGGAGGGAGGGCAAGACGGTGTGCAGGCGGCTGTGGGAGCCCAGTGCCAAGTCTTGTCCAGAAAACAAGTGACACCCCACGGACAGACAGACAGAGCCCACAGCAGAGCGGCACCCAGGAGTAACCCGAGGAAAGAGGGCGCCTCCTAGCCAGACCGCAGGTCAGAAACCCAGAGCTCCACTGGCTGAATCGCATACGGGCCTCCGACTTTCTTTTGTGCCATGGAGTCTTTCAGCCGTCTATAGACTCCTCCTGGAATAACATTTTAAAGTGGGATAAAATAAAATACGGAGGGTTAAAAGGAAGCCAATATAGTAAGATCTGGCAAAGAACACTACTACAAAACATGCTGTGATATAGTAACCCATATGCTCCTTTATTAAAGCAATAAATAACACGATCTAGAGGCAGCTAAAATAACTACTGTAATTTGCATGTCAGGATGAACGGACTTATCTGTAGCACATGAGATGTGATGGAAAAATATGCGTGATTTTCCCTGGAGGTGAAAGGTGCAGGTCTTGCTCCTGCATTTGTCCTACATTGATATCCGGATGCAATGGGAAAGCAGGGCAAATAAGGGTGTAATTTTTCCCCATCCAAATCCCTGAGCCCTCAAAGGCTGTTGGGCTGCAGATTAAGAAGCCCTGACGGGACCAGGCTCTACCATGGATGTGAGGTCTAAGGTTCCTGGGCCAGGGAGCCAGGTCCTGCCTCCGAAAGGCGGGGACTCATCTTCCTCCCACACCTGTGCATCTCTAGTCCCCGCCACCACAGTCGAGTGACAGGGCTTCCCACCAGGAAAGCTCGGTGGCAGATTCTGGAGCAGGGTTCAGACACTCTGGTTTTAAGAAGCGAAAGTGGAAGACAACAACGCTTATGGAAGAAATACGCCTGCTCCCCACACTGGCACCCCGTGACCTGGGACATGAGAAGGACACCAGGAGGCAGGTGTGGTGGTGTACGCCTGTCAAGAATCGTAAGTCTGAGCTTATCCTGGGTGACCTAGCAACCTAGCAAAACTCTGTCTCAAAGTAAAGTGGGGTAAGGATGTAGCTCAGTGGTAGTGTACCCCTGGATTACATACCCAGAACCCCCCCACATACACACACATGCACAGACATTACAGACCGGAGTGAGGGTGTCCCTGGCCATGGACACTGTGCATGCAGCCTGAGGGAACCAGAAGGAGGTTCCACCTCCCACTCCAACAGTCAGCGAGAGGTGGCACAGGTAGGTATAGAGAACCCAGTGTGGCATCAGTAGGTTGGGTTTGCACATGCTTCTGCTCGCTTCCATCTCTGGGCCTCAGTTTCCTCATCTGTAAAATGGGCCTACTGTGTAGATTAGGTGAAATGGAGGCTTACAGAGGGGAGAGAGCAGAGGACCTGCCTAATGCAGTAAAGCTCTTCCAGAAACATGGGTCCTGTGCAAATCTACTCTTCAGAAATCAGCAGCCATGGGCAAGGCAGCAGCCACACCATGCTGCCTTGAGTGCCAAGTAGGGAGCCTGGGGTCACTGGAGAGCAGCAAGAAATTGTATTATCTGGTTGTCATCTGGGAGGGGACACGGGCTCACTCTGGTGTAGGATGGCTTAGAAAACAAGAGTCCGAGGCCAGGTGGGAGCTGCTGGGGGAGCCGGATGCCATTCCAAGGGAGAAGGAAGAGGGAGAAGGTGGCGAAGGAGCCAGACACTTGGAGACAGAGAAGGTGATGGGATGAGAGTCCCCCACTCTGATCTCATGTGTGGGCTCCACTGCTGCATAAACAACTCCCAGCCTCTTCTGGGTGGATCTTGCTGGCCTCATCTGTCAAATGGGGAGATGCCACGGAGGGAGAGCAAGAGGCTGGAGCTGCAGGGCTGGGACAGCATGACTCTGAGCACAAAACTTACCGGGCATCAAGAAAAGCCCCTCAGAAACCAAGATCAATTATGTTGAGGGCAATCTTCCTCAGATTGCCTTACACAAAACCAAATGCAAAAAAGTCCTATTTTTAAATAGGACAAATAATAGTGCTGTGCCTCCCTGTACTAGAATCTGAGACCGAAGGGAAGAAAAATCGGTAATGTGGATCTTGCCCATATTTACGATTTTGATACAATTGCTCATCATGGGTATTTTTGCATGAATCTAAATTTCTTATAACAGCTTTCAGATATGACACACATGCGAGCGACCCGAGTGATTTTTAGTATAATTAGAGTCCAGTAATTCACAGGTGGTTAGTGTATTCAAAGTGGCAGATTCAGAGCTTTAGTATGGTAACAGTGCATCACCCCAAAGAGAAACCTCACGGCCCTACCCTTAGCTACCAACCCCTAATCCCTCCTCTTTCCAGGCCGAGGAAACCACCTCTCCCCTTTCTGCCTCTGTGGTTTACATGTCCATGGGCACCGCATACACACAGAATCACACAGCACATGGGCCATGAGACCTGTGACTGGCAAACTTCAACAGCCTCAGTTTCCCTATCTGCAAAATGGGGCCAGGCTGTCTGCCTAAGGTTTGCTGTGATGACTAATGGGTCAGGCACTTAGGGTGGGATTTGGCAGGAAGAGGACCCAGTAAATGGCCAGCAATTAATGTCTCATTATCCCTAATTAGGGAGCAGTTAGATATTCCACAGCACAGTTTTCCTGGAAGTAGTTACGGCCTTAAAGAAAAGGGATTTGTCACCCTGTAAGATAATAAGATGTCAAGTGATAAAAAGGTGATCTGATGCCTGCCTGGTACATATTTATGCTGGGAAAAAAAATCTCTCCAGAGAAACACCCTAAAATGTAAGCGGGGGCTTCCTAATTTTACCCTCCTCCTTTACCCAGTTTCCTGTTTGTGCTGAATATGTATCAATGGCGTGACACAAAATCAAAGACCGGAAACATGAAGCTAGGGTGATTTCAAGATTCAGTGCGAAACTTTGGGACTTTGTGCCTGAGGGGAGCCAGCGCTGGCCTTGGAGAAGGCTGCACGCTAGCAGGATGGGAAGGGAGGGCCGGCCAAGGTCACAGAGCAAGGTCAGCGGGCAGCCGTCCAGACCCAGGGCTGCCAGGCACCCGTAGCTGCTGGTGCACACCTAGCAACCCAGGCAGCTGCACATCACAGCGGCGCCATGAGCTGGGCGAGCCTGGACAAGACACCGGACCTCTGTGGGCTCGGTTTCATGCTGGTGAAACCAGAGTCAGACAAGCAGCAGTGCCCGATGGCTGCTGTGCGGATTAAATGAGATACGTATCACATGTGGAGTGTTCACACCCTGCCGGGCAGACAGCAGGTGCCCTTGGTCCTGTTATTGGCATTTGCCGCGGTCAGTACAGGCTGAGCACCCCTCACCAGAACACGCCACACCCCAAACTCCCCTCAGCACCATCACAACACTCATAAAGTTTCAAATTCTGGAGCATTTGGGATTTCAGATATTTGGATTAGGGATGCTAACCAGTAGTTTCTGCAAATATTCTGAAATCTGAAAAATTCCAAAAAATTAAAAACTCTGAAACATTGCTGGTCCCAAGCATTTTGGATGAGGGACACTCAGCCTGCACTTGAAATTTAGCTGTCTTGTGCAGAGTCCTCTGCAGGACACGCAATGCCAACCATCTTTAGTGGGCACAAAAAGAAAACTCAGAATTGAATACCAGGGAGCTGCGGCAGGTGTCTGAGCAGCAGGGAAGCAGCGGGACTCTGCAGTGGCGCAGGGGCGACAGCCAGTGCCCACCCACAGGGACCCGCTCTGCCAGGATCTTCTCTCACAGGCTCCTCAACTCCGGTGGCCCTCCCAGCGCTGCTCAGCAGAACCAGCATGCTACTCCCAAGGTTCGGCCCCAGCCCTGCCTGCTTCCTGGGTGCCAGCCAGGCTGCTGAGCGCCAAGTGACCCACAAGCCAGGGGCCCGAGGCAGCCCACCTGGTCTCAGTACAAAGGTCGAATGACCAGAAGGCCGGAGGCCAGAGGGTGCAGAGAGTGGCAGAGGAGAAACGGAGTCATGAAGACTGATGCTCTGCTCAGCTCCTACTTTGCTGTGTGACTTGGGAAAATCCCCTTCCCACTCTGAGCCCCAGGTTGCCTACATGCAAAAAAGGGTGCTAACTGCTTCTGTATGCTGAGCAGCTGCTGGAAGAAAGCACCACAATAAAACCACCCTCTCCCACCACACCCCAGCCAGAGCGCTTGCAGCTGATGCTTGCCGCCATCAGACCTCACGGCTCTCAGGTCAGTCCTGCATCTTTTTTCCGTTTTTGTGTCTCTGGGGATTGAACTCGGGACCTTCACACTGAGCTACCTCCTCAGCTCTATTCTGAGATCCTATTTTGGGTCTTACTAAATTGCTAAGTTGCCCAGACTGGGCTCAAATGTTTGATCCTCCTGCTTCAGCCTCCGCGAGCACTGGGATTACAGGTGTGTACCCCCACGCATGGCTTCACCACTCCTATTTTTAAAATCGATTTAGCTGTTCACCCTAAGGGTATACTCTACATTCTAAAAAGGAGAGCAAGAGCGAGAGAGAGACTGACAGACAGAGAGAGAGAGAGAGGGAGAGAGCAAGGGCACTCATGTCTCCCTGGAGCGACATCTCCCATCCCGTGCGCCTCCCTCTTTTCCAAGAGGTGACACTGTGGTCAGCTGGGGGAGGAGCCCCACATCTGCTTTTCTTAGGCCAGAGCCAAACACACAGTAGAATGCAAACTGCACAGGACTAGACCTCGCTCCTTCCCTCCCAGGCACCTCCCATGCCCTCTGGCCTTCCTCTCAGCCACACGCAATCCTATCACACCTGCAGTTCTCGACCTGGGGCTGACTTTGCCCCTCGGGTCAACCGGCAATATCTGCAGACAGGCTGAGCTCTCACAACTATGGCTCATCCGAGGGGGAGTGGCCGGGGCTGCTGCGAAACCCCCTACAGTACAGGACTGGGCTGGGAGATGTCCAGGACAGCGACCCCTGGAGCCGGTGGTGGCTGAGGTCTCTCTTGCTGGCTCTGGGCTTCAAGATCTCCTTAAAGGACACTCAGCCCCAGGCTGGGCCTGCCCCTCCCAAAGGTTCTGGGTTCCCCTGGACCCAAGGTGCTACCACACATGATCGGCAGTAAGCATCCCCCCCCTGGGCTTTTCTCTGGGCTATAGTTCAGGCCTTCTAGGGGTCCCCAACACTTTTAGCACTAGGGACCAATTTCATTTTCCATGGATGGGGGTGCTGGTTTGGGGATGATTCAAAAGAATGGGCAACCTAGAGCCTTCACACACACACAGTTCACAGCAGGGTTCGAGCTCCAATGAGAATCTGAGGCTGGCTGACCTGGCTGGAGGTGGCGCTCAGGCGGTAAAGTGAGTCACGGGAGTAGCTGTAAACAGGATGCTTACCTCCTGCTGGGCAGCACGGTTCCTAACAAGCATGCACCACTCTGGGGTTGGGGACCCCTGTTCCATGTCACACAGTGTCCCTATGTTGGACTCGCCTCATCCTCCACAGAGACCCAACCATGCGGCCGCTGTCTAAATCCATCTGTGACACTGTACCTCCTTCCCGTGGAGCCCTACGAGCCATGTGCAGGCCTGTTCTCCAGCAGGCACATTAAAGAAGTACATTTCATTTACTAATAGACTTTTATATATATATGTACATATATACATATATATATAAAAACTTACTCTTCAGTATATGTTATTGAGATATTTTGCTCTTTTAAAAATAAAGTACAAAATCCTTGAAATCTGTGTTTTCAGAAATCTCAGTTTGGATGCTAAATCTTCAGGGGAAATATCTAATTTATACTTAGATTTCATAAAAGCTACAGTTGAAAAAGTACATCCACACACTCAAATTGCTCCACACACACTTAGAAGCGTTCCAAGAACGGAATGGAGTATTTGTCTTGGAATCTGAATAAAGTTAAAAGCTCAGCCCCTCAGCCACAGGGCCTGCATTTCAAGGCCTTCACGGCCGCGTGAAGTTCATGGCTCCCACGGGGGACAGGCAGGGCACAGTCGGCTCCCTCTGCTCACGCCCTGTCCTTCCTCCCACTGCAGCCGTCCACCTTGCACGTTCCAGATTTCGGGCAGGATCATTCCTTGGGGTGGGGACTGTCCTGTGCCTCACAGGATGCTGAGCAGCAGCCCAGGCCTCCCCCAGGTGCAACAACCTAACATGTCTCCAGGCAATGCCAGGTGCCCACTGGGGCCTAGTCAGCCCCATCAAAAACCAATGGTCCACGGGGACTCGGGGGAGCGAGGTCAAGCCGATTCTCTCCCAGGTACCTGTGCGGTGCCTGGGGCACAGACGCCCAAGCCTGTGCCTGACAGAAGGGGCTGATCCTGCTGTGGGCCGCCTCCTCCAGGAAGCTTTCTGTGATGTACCGGCCTGACTAGTACCTCCCTGGGGCTCCCACTGCGCCTATCCATGGTGGCCCCCTCCAAGTGTAGGAACTGGGTCTTGTTCAGAACTGGATTTGCAATGTCCTACCTGGAGACTGATATATAATAAGCATATAATAGATGTTTGTCGAACTGGCCTGAGAAATGGGGATGGCTTATGGTGAACAGCCACCCAGGGCCAGATTGGTCCATTTTAGTGCATGGCTTTCTCAAACTAGCGAAGATGCTGATAACAGTCCCAGGCAACAGACTAACAGGACTAATACCCTGGAGGGTTTAGAAAGAGAAACTGAGGCCCACAAATCAATACCACGGCTCCAGACTCCTGGCTCCTCCTCTTACTGATCAAATGAAGTCCCATATGAAAGAAGATATTTGCTATACACGTCAAATAAGCTAGTCGTACCAAGAATATAGTATAAAGAGGTCTGTAAAATCAATAAGCAAAGGACAAGCAACCCGATATACAAATGGGCTAGACTGAAGCAACACTTCATAAAAGAGCTCATCGAAATGGTCAACAGGCACGAGACAGGGCTCAGTCTCATCAGCCTTCAGGGAAATAAATGAAAAGTACCCTGTAGGACCTGTACACCTGAGTAACGAAAACAGAAGACAACAGCAAGTGTCGGCAAAGCAAGGAGGTGGTGCGCTCGGAGCCTTCACATCTGCTGCTGGGAGGGAAAGGCCGGCACAGCAGAGATGAGAGCTGCATGTGCACCTCTGCAGCCCAGCAAGCCCACCCCGAGCTCACACCCAGCAGAAGGGACCCCAGCTGCGTCCCACGAGGACATCCCGAATGTCCCCAGCAGCACAGTTCTAACAGTCCTTCCCTGGAAACCACCCAGCCTCCCACTACAAAACAGAATGGAGGCATCGAGAAGTACAGATAGATAAATACCTGCCAGTCAGCCAGGAGCAAGAACAAGTCAGAACCTCACATAACAAGAGCAGATACTCAGGCCCACCCTGGGCAACTTAGCAAGACCCCATTAATCCCGCCCTCAAACAAAAAACAGAGAGGGCTGGAGATGTAGCTCAATGCAAAGACTCTGAGTTCCATCGCAGTACGGTGCCAAAAACAAAACAAAAGACTATGCTGAACATAAAAAGTCGACACGAGAGATCATAATGCGTGGCTCCCTGTATACAAAGTACAAAAGCAGGTAATATTGGGATGGTGGTTAACCTGGAGCAGCCATGGGGTGTCCGGTGGTAGGAAGGGGTGTTGGTCAAACAGACACTTTTATCTTCAGAAAATTCATCACGCTACCCCCGCTAAGGCACGCGTACTTTTCTGTACATGCACTGGACTTCAATAAGAAGTCTGAGATTTCACTCTGGGCCAGGAGTAATGGCACATGCTTGTAATTTCCACCACTTGGGCGGCTAAGGCAGGAAGATCACAACTTGAGACAAGCTTGGGCAATTTAGCAAGACCTTGTCTCAAAATAAAAAATGAAAAGGATAGGGGGTGAAGCCCAGTGGTAGGGCACTTGCCTAGCACATGTACGGCCTTCATCTCTAGCACCATAAAAATAAAAAAAGATAGCACTCCATGAGACACTGAGGCATGGTGCTGCTGGCCGGGTGCCCTGCCACCCACTTGCACACAACCCCGGCTGCCAGAACACACAACCCCTCATTCACTCCCTCAATCCACACTCGCTGGTGGGTGCTCTCCCAGGGCAGGCTCGGTGCCAGGTCCTGGGAACATCAAGGTGAGGTGAGCCATGGCCTCCAACCCTGCCACCCACACCCAGCTCCTGGTCCCCAGACTCACTCCATAAACCAGCAGGGGCGGGAGGCCTGTGATCAGAGGCCGTGGAGGTGCTGCTGCCACCCTCCCTTCTGCCCCCCAACCCAAGAGAACCTTTACAGGGTTTCTCCTAACGCACGGCCAACCCGGCCGCCTGGCACAGGTGTTGGGAGCGCCTTAAGCTGTGACTCATCCCTGCTGTCCCTGCCCCATCCTCCTGGGCACGAGCCCCTGGGGCCCCTCAAAGGTCAAGTCCGTGCTGAACTCCAGTGTCATGGTTCTCCTCGCACCCTACGAGGTGTGGATCCCAGTCTCTATCCCCCACCTGCACTTGGAGGCAACTCCATCTTTGTTGCTCACACCAAAAACCTCAAAAGGTTTCTTCTTCTCTCTCCCATCCCAGCTGGACCAGCAGCAAACCCCACTGACTTCACCTTCCAGAGCCAGAATCAGGGCTCTCACCGACACCACGGGGCAGCTGGGGTTTGGGACAACCCCCCTTTTACTCCCCTGGTCCAAGTTACCCTTTCCTGATTCCACAACTCCTTGCTGGCCTTCCCTGATTCTCCCCGTCTCTGTGGCTGGTTTCCAGGATCATCTGTGATTTCCAGCGTGATCCATGAAAACAGAGGTCAGGCTACGGTCTGCTTGGCCCACACCCTCCCGTGACTCCAGCTTCACTTGGGAGAAGCCGGCCCTCAGCTGCCCTACGGGCTTGACCCTGCCCTTACCTCCTGCCCACGTGCCCCACGGTCCCTGCCCTCCTCTCCCTCCTGCAGCCCAGTGGCCCCCTCACTGTCCCCAAACATCCGCTTGCTCACGTGGTCACCTTTCCTGTCCTTGCTGATTTCTCACCTCTGAGGCTTTTCCGGACACTCATTAACCCTGCGGCCTGCTCCCACCAACGTGGCACCCCAGAGCCCCTTACACTGCCTGCTTTTCACCCCGCACTTCCCACTTTCTAACACTTCACGATGGACGGACTGCACCCTGCATTCACTGTCTGGTCCCCAGTGCTTGCTCCTGAGAGGGCCCTGGAGTTGCCGAGTGGATTCGCCCTCTGCACGCTTCCCCCCAGGCCTTGGTCCCAATCACCCCAGCACAGGAGTCGTGGAATCCCAGCTCCCCACCTGTCTGCCACTTGGGCCCTTGGCAGCATCTCCGACCCCACACAGACACTTGTACACACGATGTGGTCTCTGGGCTCGCTTCCTTTCCAGGCTTCTGAGCCGGAACAAGCCAGAAGCCCAGGGGTACTGTCAGTGACCACCGCTTCCTGACCGTGCACCCGCCCACCAAGCCCCACTAAGCCCCGGCCACATCCCTCCGTCACCGCAACCCAGCATGAGGCACTGCGCTCCTGCCTTTCCGGCTGCCTGTGTCCACACGGCGGGCACGTCACTCTCTGCCGTTACTGCGCTTCTGAGGCTGCCCGCTACCTTCACAATTCACCTCCTTGCGTGGCATGCATGGCCCGCAAGCACACGACCTCCAGCCTAAGGATCCCCCATCGGCCCCGAGGGCGCCAGGAATACAGATTTTCCTGGCCTCATTCCCGGTCCCCTCCAGACACCAGGAATGCACACATGACTGGGCCTCACCAACCACAGCTCCCCAGTCCCAGGCCACAGCTCTGGCTCAGATACGCACGCATGACCTAAAGACTCCCCAGGACCCTCCGGGCAGACACACCAAGGGTTCGGGCTGGAAGTGCGGGGCCATCTCCAGTCACCACCTGCAGAGCTGCCTGAGAACCAAGTCAAGCCAGGAAGGCAGATCCAAGAGACAGACATAGACCCCTGACGTTAGTTGGACCCTCGCACCTAGCCAAACTGAAGCCATTCCCACCCTGGAGGTTTCAGATACACGACCCAATAAATTTACTTTTTGTTGTTGTTGTTGTTGCTTAATTCTATGGAAGCTGGGTTTCTATCTCTACGACCAAGAGTCCCGACTAATACTATCTACAAGGCCTCTTCCAACCTTATGTCGGACTGCATGTTACCACCTCGTTCGGGAAGCCTTCTCTGGACACCTGGACTAGATCACCCCACCCTGCGCCTCTCAGACCTCCATGACTGCTCTTCACTCTCCACGGGACCTGTAGCCCTCCACCTTCCCACACCTGACCATGAGGCTCACGGGCTGAGGGGCTCTGCTCTCTTTGGTCCTATTTCTTTTCCTGGATTCCCACACTTAACACAGAACCTCACACACCCACAGTCAATTCGTATTTTATTTGTTGACACCACTGCACAGATGAAGTTTCCTTGGTTATCAGGGAAAGGTGGAAAGAGAATACATTCTACAGGGAAACAGACCCGAGTCTGAATTCCCTACCTATGTGGCTTTGTGGCCTTAGGGAAATCGCTTGGCCTCTCTGAATGTCACTTTTCTCATCTGTGAGAAAGGAGAGCAGCTACCTCATAATGAACAATAACTAAATAATGAAGGAGAACTTCATTCCACACTGGAGCAGGGCAAATGCTTAATTGAGGCCAGTGCCACCCCCACGTTCTCTTCTGCCTTCTGTTTTGGCCCACCGCTGGTGTGGGCATCTGCCAACCTGCTGTCCTGGCGACTCTCTGGTCTTCTGGGGTCAGTCCTCGTGAACCTGGCGGGTCTGACCCTGTGCTCAGGGGCACGCTGAGGCCCGGTATGGGAGAAGGCTCAGATGTCAACAGATAAGCACAAGATTCCAAACGGGAATGGGATTCCCAGGATTTTCCAGAACTACTGGGGAAATGGCTCTCTTCTAGCTGAGACTGGTAAGCTGGCAGGATGTGCACCTAGAGCTACGACTGGGGAGAGTGTTTCCGAGAATAAAGCCATCATGGAAGCAAGCCCACCTGAGAGATGAGAGTAAAGGAGCCGGTGTGCATAGAAGCACCTGGATACAGCTGGACCTGAAGGTGCTGTGCCGTGGACGTTTCCATTCATCTGACCCAATAAAGTGTTTTCCTTTTTCCTTTAAGGTACTTTGAATTTGGATACTCTCATCACAGCCTGACTGATATAGGCACATAGTACACTAACTATGTAAATGCCCTTCTAGCCCCCAGAATATTTTTATAAAAATACCCTTGGACACAACTGTGAAGAATTTATTCCCAGTTTTATCTGAAGGCTCGGGGTGATGGGTCACCTAACCTCTCTCACTTCTGCCCCAAGGATATGGATTTGAGTTTCCACCCAAGAAGCCGACTCTAAAATAGCTTTACAAAAAGTTCAGCAGGTTTTTTTTTTTTCTCCTTAAAGAGTCTTTGGCAAACGGCCCCTTGCCTCCCCCACCTGTGGTTTATTACCCTGCCGATTGCGTTACCTTCTCCCACTTTGTTGTGGACTGTTGTGGATGTTTCGCAATGGCCGCGGGCCAAAAGGTAGAAAGGCTTGACCAAGAACAAAAGAAGTAAGTAATAGTATGTACTGGTTGAAATGTTCCCAAACAAGAAGGCCTAAACCATCTT